>SNQN01000017.1:0-170821 GCA_008642245.1 Bassia scoparia | reverse complement strand
AGAGGCTGCTTCTAGACAGCCTAGAGGTTAAATTCATTATGTCAAGAGTTATGCAATAAATGACATTGCTTTACAATTTCTCCACCACTATAGCTCCCAATATAAGAGTAAGGTAAAAGAAATAAACACTGCGTTTTTACGTTGAACATGTGTTACTGTCTGAACACAGTAGTCATCCGCAACCCTCGGGCCTTGGGAGATAAGAGCAATCTAAACTAAGAAAGCCTCGACAGGATGAAACAGCAAATTGTATAAAGTGACTGAAGATTTCATTTTTGCTAATGTTCAGGATTTCACAACAATCTTTTCTATTTTCTTTCAATTAGGACGCCATCTCACACAGTCATCGTTGTGCATTTATCTACCTAACAAATCTTCTCATTATTATGCAGCGGCAAAGTACCGAGAAAATAGTTGTAACAGATACCAGGGCAACTAGATCTTGGCAAACAACAGAGTGGCTGTCAATACCTCTGAATTTGCAGATTGCTACTGCTGTAAGAAGCACTTTCAACACTGCAAAACAGTACTGTCAAAACACAGAAAAAAAAGGGTTTTATAAAAAAAAACACAATTTAGAGAACACCAAAACATTCATCTTAAATGTAAATCATATCACCACATTTTACTGCCATGTTCCAAGGATGATTTATCACACAGCTGCAAACAATGTTAAGAATGTCAGCAAAGAGAGGAGCATTTTTTCACCGCAATGCCAGGATCACCCTCCAAATGGTCGTAAGCCAATGAGTTTCTGTGCCACACGAAATAAGTAAGCGAAAATAATTGGAAAACTATATACCAATCTGAGTTTTAACAGATAATTGAACTAATACGAAAAAACAAATCAATATGACAAGTTTAGGCGAAGAGCCAATGCTCAAGCCAAATCTACAAGTAACAAGAAAGTTTAATTTGCTGATCTGGAAATAGATTGCTTTACATGAAGACAATCCAATGCGCAATTCTAACATTTTAGATATTTTTCAGAGTCTCAATCAAGTCGAAGGGGTGTTTAACAAGCTCTGCTTGAGGTCCAATCAGAGTCTGTCACTGCGTTGGACAAAGCTGTCGAGCCAATAGAGATATTCTTCGGGTACGTTGTCTCAGCTCGTTCTTTCGCTACCAGAGTGATTCCCTTGAGATTCTTCATTCTTCACCTTCTCATGTACATCACCCTCATTGGACTGATGTTCACTACACAAAATTGACGCAAAGATTTACAAAACAATTATTAACCATACAATTTGCTGAATTAAGCTCCATATTCTTCATCCTGGCAGCCTCAAATACAACTAATTAAAGTGTCTCTTCCACCATCGCCCACTCAACCTGAAGAAAAATGTTAAGTAAACCATAACTTCATTCCACAATGAAGAAATAATTGCATATCCTACTCTGAGAAATACCGGCTTTTCACTTAGCTACTAGCATAAGATGTTTTCAGTTTCATATTTCTTATGTGGAGATCACAGCTCGGTATAAATTACAACTATAAAATTATTTTGTCAAGAAATTACGAATTACACAAATACTTTATATGCAATATTGCAAGAAACAAAGGACATGCGAAGGATTGGCATATCTGTCTTTCTTGGAATCAGCCTGAACACTTCTAGAATAGATTTACTTCAGTCCATGTATGGTGAATTATTAGAGATAATAAAGCATACCAAAGTAGGCTAAGTAGCACTCACTAAGTTCATTGTACTTTCTCATTCTTTTAGAACCAAATGATACACTACACATAATTCAACAATCTACAAAACGGTTCGGCTAAAGCACAGTATTTTTCAAAGAGACATCTAATTTTCTCTAGAGACTATGGGTTCAACATCTAAGGGTATGCTCATCACACAAAAGCTAGATAGCAATCTCAAGTTCTCATCAGTGAGATACATTGCTCAAATCCTATCTATAATCACACTTAATACATCGATAGCGTCCCCTTATAGCAATAAGACATGATCTAATGGGGATGAAAAGGTCACATCAAACATTTTATGACAAACAAAAATTGCATTGCAAGCAATCACACTACCCAATTCACACTATGTTGACTTATCCAAAAGATCATAAAAATATCACTTATAGATCTAACTCTTCTGAGCTTCCGCCGTCTCCCCTCGGTGCACTTGAGGCTTCTCCTCCGCATTCTGTGTTTTGGCTGATTCCTTCTTTAAGACCATCTTAATTGGAACAATTACAGCCCAAACAATCACCATGAACAAAAATTAATTTCACCAAAATCCCAACACATACAGCTCAAATAAACAATAATCAATAATTACCACCTAATAAGTCTGAATTGCTGATTGAAGTTAAGTGAGCTTTGGCAGAACATTCATTGAGCAATAGACTCGTATGCCGAGTGACAAACCCGCCGCAGCACCCGCCATTGGTCGGGTTGCGCGATTTCAAATTTGGTTGATTTGATCTATTCTAATTTTCAAAATGCACCCAAAACAAAAAATATTAGACGAATGAAATTTGGAGAAAACAACCCGAGTTGAGATCAAGTAGGATTCGAGAGATGGGAAATGAGAGATCGAAAAATGGTGTTGCGGAATTCAAATGCAATTGCAAATGGGTGGTCACTCGTGTGACAACCACAACGTCATGGCTGGAGAGAGAGAAGGGAGTTGTGATACGAAGATTCAAGAGAATGAGGATGAGAGAGGGTTGAAGATCAAAGGGTGTATTAATTTAGATTTACTTGCATTAGATTAGGCAAACGAACCATAAACAAGTCAATGACTCATAACTAAAGCTCATTGTAATCAATTTTTAAAAATGTTATTCACGGCCCCTGTATGTTTCACGGTCTCATCGTCAATTCTAGCTCTACATGTTATAAAATGCATCGTGTCAAGTCTGACCTCATGTCGACCGACCCATACAAACTCTAATTCAGTAAGTCATAACTCATAAACCATGCGTTATGCATCCTCGAGAATTTTACATCGGCCATTTGGGTTAGGTCTGATTCACATTCGATCCCTAATTGGTCGATGATTATGTTACGTTTATCATCTTATAATGGTCACTCATGGTAATATTTTGGTCATGTTATTTCAATTTAAAAACTTCAAATAGTGAATTGTTTTTGCAGTGAATTTCACAAACTTTTTAAATCGATAATCGTAGTCGTTTAGGATTTGGCCATAGTTATAATTTTGTTCATATATACTTCATAAGTATTCTTCTAGTTACTAATTATATTTACATTGAGTTCTCAATCCTCATGTTATTTCAATTCTTGTTGGAATTAACGACGTAAGCATGTCTTATGACTAAAGGTCCTAGTTCTCGTCAACTGAATTTTGTTGAACTGAAACTTTGCACTAAACTGGAGTTATTTTTATTGAATTGAACTTTTGGTACTAACTGAAGAATGAACTTTGGAACTTAACGACTTATTTTTAAAATGAACTTATTTTTAATTGAAACTTAACAAATTTCTTATAATATTCAACAAGTTTAATAAATACGAGTTTAGATCATGTTTTCATCAACTTATTTCAACAAGTTTGAGTAAAATAAGTTCGTTAAGTAAAATAAGTTCAATTCAAATAAAAAAAGTTCATAGATTCCAAAAAATAATTAGTGCACCAAATTTCCAGTTGACGAGAACTTACCTTCATATTAAATTCAAATACTAGTAATTTAGTAAAGAAAATAAGTTTAAATTTACCAACGATATTGCTAAGGACACTCCATACATTAAATAAGAACTAATATATTTCCTAAAGTGATATAATTTTTGAATGCATCATGCCAAAAACACACGCGCCTTATCAACGATACTAAATTCAAGCACTATAATTATAGTTGAAAAAAAATAGGTTTAAATTCCAACGATATTTAAACGGGCGCCCCGAGACGTTAAATAAGAACTAAAATAGCTTTATTATATAAGGGAAGGGGGGAGGAAGATGGTGTCCCCTGCTTAAAATGTTTTTATACCCTTAATGAATTTAAAAATTTATTTAATTGATGCTAAACTACCCTTTACTTATTCAATTAATTTAAAATAAAAAAATGCATTTTTTATGTAAGTTAATAGTAAAAAATGACTATTATTCCAAATTAGATGGAACATATATGATTACTATTTTTGAATTTTCAAGTCATAATTATATTTTTAAATAATTACAATTAAATAAATTCCTATGTTAATTAGCTATATTATAAACATTTTAATTGATTATATAACTTCGTACTAATAAACACCATTTTTCATGAAATTACAATTTTCAGGGTCTAGTGCACACATCGTCGTGCACAGAAAACTAGTATTTATTAAAGTGATATATAATTTATGAAATGATGTAAAATTCACGTATCGATGTAATTAATTGTTTATATTCATTTAATATTTTAATTTTTTCTATATCTAACGCACCGGGAGGCTCTAACTTTTCATATTTTACCGAAAGCCACTAAAAGGTTATTTAGATCATCTAAATTTAAAAAAGTCAATACATTATTACTTCGTTATAATTATCTATCATGATCAATGAATAGAGTTATATGATGGAGAGCAACCTCAATACACTACGATTTTACTCACCCAAAAAAATCACATCAGAAAACAATTTCAGATTCCAATTTCGAATTCCATTTCTAGGTGTATGGTTACTATTTGCCCAATTTAATTAGCTATTAAACACCCAGTTTTAAAAGGTTGGATTTTTCTCTTTTCTTGAATGCTTTTCGCTTGTTCTTTCTTGGCTTACTCTTGCATGAAACGATCTTTGTCTGAATTTAATGAATTTTTTCACTTCTTCATGTTTAATCATACTGCAATGATACTGGGTTTTGTTATTGGCTTGCTTTGTGATGTTTTTTTATTGCTGCTTTTGGAGAATAATATTGGAAAACTGCGAGCATTTTTGGACCCATCTAAGATATTAACTCCTATCAAATATTTGCTTGTTTAATTTTCCTAGTTATGATAATCGGTGTATTGTTTGCCATTATCATGTAAGCTTTGAATTTTTCATGGGATTACTTAAGGTAAATTCATGAGTTGGGTTTTTTGGGCTCTAGCTCTTAAACTTCTGTCGAGTTGAATTTTTTACTATCATGTAAATTGGAGTATATAGATGATTTTGACTATTTGTTGGTCTGATCGATATGAATCTCGGGACCCTTAAACCAATGCGCCATTGTACTGAACTTAAAGAGGGTAGTTAACAGGGCTTTTCTTAGGTAACATATGTGCTCCTGAACTCATTGGTACTATCTGATCATAACTAGTGTCTAGTGTTACAGCAATTTCGCTATTTAGGATCGCGGTTAGAAACGACTCGAGAATAGCCCAAAAACTCACCATAATTTCCATTTATATTGATGTATGTGTGTGTATGAAGTAGCAGTATTTAACATAGGAGTAAAATTGAAGAGTTTGACATTCTATCCCTATGTATATGTTGCCATATGTAGGAGCACACTTTTGGGGTGTGCTTGAAAAGTCTCGTCAGGAAGATGAGTTAATATCCATGAAGTATGTAAGAGACTGCTTATATCATACAAGTGTGTCGCAAGGAACCTGCTTACTTATGATAGAAGATTCTTTTGTTTCTATGTTTAATCTTTTATAATTATTTTCTTTAGCTGTCATTTGTAATTTTATTTGGTTCAAAAATTGTTGTAAGCTCTCTTGTAAGACGTTTTTGTTGAAGTATATAGGATGAATTCGATGCAATCAGTAGTTCAATGGGTTTTGCTTTGCTGGCTTTTAATAGGAATGGGTATTTTTTCACAGGGGTTAAGGCGACGTCGTAGCCCCTCTTATTATTATCATCCCTTCCTATATAAAGCTGGAATGAATCAAGTAGATAATCAACTTTGAATTGTAAAAGGAAAAAGGGAGTACGATCCAGGATTACTTATTTCAATTATTACATACAAACCAGTGAACCAAATTCTAGAACGTTTGGCTTCTTTCTGATACAGCTTGATAGGTTCCCTTGCCTGTTAGATGTTTTAGCTGTATCACAGGAGCATCAAATGTCCTATGTAAAACTGTTATGTATCAGTCTCATTGATGACGGGCATTATATTTTCATGTGTATCCTCTTATTCTTTATCTTTTCTATCCGTTGTTTTCAGGTTCTGGTAATAAATGGCAATGGTGACCAGAAAGTTTTTTGTTGCCTCGACATTCATGTGATACTCTTTTGCAATTATACGGCTTTCAGCATGATTGGTTCCTGGTAAGTCGTTCAACCTGGAAGGTACTCCTAGGGATTAGCTGTGGCCAAGAATGTACTTCCTTATAGTTTTGTTTGCTGTCCTGCATTATGGAAAGAAATTTTCCGCGATACTTTAAGAAAAAGTCATCATACTGTTGTAGTATTGTTCTAAGATGGACTATCTGTCTACATGATCTAGGACCAAGTCTTTCTGCAAAAGCTTGATAACCATGTTCTTTGGTTCTGTTTAGAGACATCAAATGACGACGCTTCATGCTTCCTCGTCCTTGTATCTTGAATACTTGAAGGATGAAAGAATAAACTTGTTGAATGAGCTACTCCTTTCTACCACTCTGAGCACTCTTTGCTAATCGATCCTTAGGAATCAGGATGACTTTTTCTCACCTGTCTTTACTAAGATTTACAAGTGAGTGATCACTCTAGACTAGTGCCTATACCTCAGGGACATGCTAAGTTCTTATTTGAGGCATTTTTCCTGTCTTTTATATGATTGATCAACGATATTGATTTGCTTTCTTAACTTTGTAAAAAAAGATTAACAAACAAAAAAAATCCATAGCATTCTAATTCCATATTCTGATATTTTAGTTATTTACGAAGTCCATGAATTACAGTAATATCAGCCTCATATTCTCAATAAAAAGTCAAAAATGTGTTTTTCGCACCCTTGTCATTTACGGAGTATAAAGATTTTTATGTCTCTCGTTGTCAATTCGTACAACATTTGCTGATTTAGACACAAAGACTTCATGTGGATTATGATTTTGCCAATTTTGGTAGAATGTGTTTCAGGTTCTGTACAGTGTAACTGTTTTTATTCCCGGTAAGAACTTGAAAATCTTTTGGTTAGAAAATTTTGCTGAGTTTGGTTTTGGATTCTTTGAGGGACTGGTATCTAATGTACTGAATGTTGCGGTACCTCATGGAAAAGTTGTTATCGAATTTATTGTTCACGACTCGTCAAAACTCCTAATACCATAAATTAGCATTTGCAGTTGTTCTATTCAGCACTGCTGAACTATTGTAACAAGTGTTAATTTGTTTAAATCCTTGGTTTTGATATTCAACTTTTTCTTTTGATCTCACTCTCTTTTAATGCTCATTTCCGCATGATTTACAGGCTTCTCACACATGTCATCTTCCACTCAGACTCTGCTGAGTGGATTTCTGGCTGTGATTTCAGTCAATGTGATGCTAGCATTCTACATATACATGCAATGAAGGAACCGTCTGATAGGCATCAACCGGATCCTGCCTTTTGTCGCTAAGCAAGGCTAGCCTGAAACCAAGTCAAGCCAGCAGAGGTGGTAAACAGGACTAGTTCTGTCCATTCTGGACGACCAGGGATCGTCGGCTACAAAGAGGGAGAATACGTGGAATTTGGAAGACTGAATTTATGTCCATTCTTCATCTCAGGAACTTTTTTGACACATCATAGCGAAATTTAATTGTTCATGGATTTTTAGTTTATTGCACCTAAAATTCAAAAATGTCATATACAGAATACAATTTGTGTAATGTGTGGGTGTAATCGCTCATTTGCTTGTATCACTTGCTTGCTATAACACGAAGCTCAAAATTTTCCTTGTTAAATACCAGTTAATTTTATTTATTTTGAAGGGATTTTTAACTAAATTTATGATGTGTTGTTTTCTACTTTATTATTAGGTTTTTTTATATTTAAGAGGAAGACTAAAATCGTAGCTGCAATTCAAATATCAAACAACTTTATCGTTATCCTATTATATAGGGAGGAATTCGAAATCCACAATCTAAGATTTGTTAGGATAGATTAAAAAATTATATTAAAAAAAAGAAAAAAATAAATAGTAAAATATAGTGATTATATAAAATATTAGGTAGACAAAACAAATGTTTTTTAAACAAAGAAAAGATAAATATGTCAATATTAATTTTGGAGGGAAATTTTCTATGAGAATGTGACATATGGCAGTAGATGACAAAAGTCGATAGATTTTCATTTTAATTACGAAATGACCGAGACTAACAAATTCGGAGATTGTTTAGAATTGCTCTAAATGTGTTCAAAAGGTATAAAAATAATTAAAATATTGTTTAGGAATTGCTTTATTTTCTCTAAAAATCTTTCTCTCTCATCATCTTCTTCTAATTCTCCAAATTGCTTGATAACTGAAATCTATATACTTGCTTTAGGACTTATTTGCACTGGTAATTGCTTGGGTCTCTCATCTTCTCTGCCATATCTCATTCAAGGTAAACTATCAAATTTATTCACTAAATTGTATTATTGATTGCTTCGTAATGGCTTCCATTCCAAATTTTTGAAGAGATAAATTGTTCAGAAATTCCATGATAATCTCAATTTTAATTATTTATTTGTATTGTTGATTTATGCATGCATTCTGGTTGGTAATTTTAATGAATCAAATTTAATTATAATCTCATACATACGGTAGTATCAATTTGTTGGTTATAAGATTTTGAAATAGAAAATTAAGTTTGTAAGAATAATTAGTTGCAATTATGAGTTTTAATTTGATGGATAAGAGGACGAACTGTGAGTATTGAAGTGAAAATTTGTGCATGATATTTAATTAGTCAGCGATTTTGATGATTATTTGATACATTTATACTCCATCCGTTTTTTAGATGTTCCATATGAAAATGACGCGTGTTTAAGAAGTTATTGAATTAGTAAATGTTGAGTAATTCGAGTAAAAAAGTTGGGTAATTTAGATAAAAGAGTAATGTGTAGTAATTTTGAAAAAAAGTAAGTGGGGTGAATAGATTGGGTAAATATGAAAGATGACTTTAGAAATAATATTCATTGACTTTGAGTAAATAAAGTAGGCAAAAAGTAAAAAAAATTATGGGAAATTCTACGGTATGCCCATATTTTTTCGGTCTATAATAAATCCTTAGATGCAATGTTGGTTCACATCAATCCCCTTAATGAATTACCTTTTTATTACTTGTGGTTAAGCCTAACTAATCTATGGTTAAATTTTATTTAAAAAAAATTAAAAAAAGAAGTCTAGTACTCTGTAGTCTGTACTGTAAAGTAATTCATCATAACCCCTCATAAAGTCAAGTCTTAATTCATCAAACCCCTCACTCTTGGTTAAGCTCGTCCCAATCCCCTGTTAATTTAATCATAGGATAGTAAGGCTAACCACAAGTAAAAAAGGTAGTTAGGTTATTTTTTTTAAATTTTTTTAAAATAAAATTATATCATAGGTTAGTTGCTTAACCACAAGTAAATAAAGGTATTCATTAAGGGTATGTGTGAACAACATTGATCTAGGGATTATTATAGACCGAAAAAAATAGGGGTATACCGTGGAATCTGCGATTCAGGGGCATACCGTAGAATTTCCCAAAATTATCTTAGATTGTTGGAACACTATTTGAAACATCCCAAAATGAAAACTGAAACAAACTAAAAAAACGGAGCTAGTATTAGTCAGTGATTTATGTTATTTGAACATTTTATTATTTGAACTGTGTAAATTTATATCTCAAGTACTTGGTATTAGTGATTGATTTGATTATTTGTTAAACTTATAGTACTTAGATTTAATATTGAGTGAAATTTTGTGATAATATATAAATTTTCCATGTTCAGGAACCAATTCAACGGAGCATTGATTTTGATACACCAATCAATTTTAACACTGTATATCATTACTGTTTCTGTGTATTGGCTGTTTGTATTGAATAATTGATATGAATAGACCATTGAACCCTGTACAATGTTACATCATTACAAGATGATCGAAACAACGAATGGTTAACCGATAGTTACCACTTTGCCGGTTGAATTGTTGATTTGATTCGGATACTTTCTTTGCTTCCGACCAAGGATGGTGCTGCCACTCGCGTCTTATCAAAGACCATGCTCAGTGTTTTCCCTTGGGTTACGACCCTAGACTTTGATGATTCCCCGATAACTTATTGCAAGAAAGAWGCCTATAGAGTCGAGTGTTTAACCACTTTTGTCGACTTTGTGGACTCCGTCATCCAATCACACAAGTCTCAATATCTCACTAGGTTTAGACTCAAAGTAGGTCAACCAGTATTGCTCCCATATCGTTGGAATCCTAATAAACATAGAGGTGAATACTGTAAGAAAAGTTGTTTTCCAGACTTGAGCTCGACAAAAATTACTGCATGGATCTCTTCTTCAATAATCCGTTGTGGCCTCAAGGAGCTTGACCTCCTCATTAATGTGAGGGAGGAAGGGGATGCGCAGCTCCCCCCTGAAATTTTCACTTGTCAAACGTTAGAGGTCTTGAAGCTTGATGTCAACCTTGGTCTCGATCGAGCTTCAACCACACCATCATTTTGTCTTCCAAATTTAAAAGTACTCGTTTTATTTGCTGCTATCATTCCTGACGATGGCCTTCTGACTCGGCTTGTTTCAAGCTGCCCTTTACTGGAAGACCTCACTGTGGAAGCCACTTGGAAAGATGCCCGTTTCATAAGTATCTCTTCGCCTTCTCTTCGTAGATTGAGTTTGTATGTGTGCAATATAAACATTGAAGAGTGTCATGCCAGTGACTTTGTGCTTATCCATGCTCCTAATTTGGAGTATCTTTCATATGTTGATGATTTAGCTTTAGATTACTCGATCACACACATGAAATGGCTTGTTAAAGCAAAAATTAAGACAGATAATGTGTTACTGGAAGAAGATGGGGGTCCTCAAATGCTTAGCCTCATGAGAGCTTTGTCTAGTGTTCAACATTTAGAGTTGAGTGGTGATTCCTGGAAGGTTTGCCTCAATTTCTAGATTTACATTTCTTTGAAATTTGTTAAGTAAAAGTAAAATGTGATTATTAATGTTTGTTAATTGTTGGCTTATAGGATCTAAACGTTGACGAGGCACTAAATCAACTGCCTTTGTTCCACAATTTGAAATGTTTGAAGCTCAATTACCGTTACCAAMSCAATTACCAAAAAGTGTTATGGGCAATTCTTAATTGTTCGCCCGTTTTAGAAACACTTGTGTTTCCAGGGGTTAGTGTSTTGTTTTTATGTTAACTTTAATTTGACATTTTGTGGAATGGGTTATTTCAGCAAYGGTGTTATCTATTTTGCAGGGTTTTCAGATGCCAATACCTATGTCGTCGAAGCAAATGGTTAGCAGTACAACTCTACCAATTGTTCCTTCAGGTCGCATATATCATGTTAAAAGAATTGTTGTGGGATGGTACTTTGGGTGCGAAAGGGAATTAGATTTGATCCGATCTTTGCTAAGGCACGCGTTCTTTTTGGAGGAATTGGTCATATCTCTATGTTGGATGAAATATACCAATCCTATTGCACTCGAGAGCACATTGCGTAAATTACCTAGGGCCTCAATCACCGCTTCGATTCAAGTGCTGTTGGGGGAGCATGTTAATCCGATTAATGTGTTAAAGTGTTAAAGTATTGAGACTATTTTGTCTCTTTGATTATTTTTTCGAAAATATCTAAACTTTAGTTTTAACTCTGTGAACCAAGGTTTTTAGGAATAACAGTAGGTTAGGAATTTTGAAGATGTGTAATACAATACTCCATAGTCCATACTATTTTAAGTATGCACTGTGTTGAACTTTGTTTGGGAGTGTAACTCCTTTTTATTATCGTCAACTAGTGTCACACGGCGYGCGCGTCGCGTTCTACTTTGTCATATCTTATAAAATAATGTTATATTCGAATTCATGATATCACCATGGTATTGAACATTTACAGCAGTGCTAATAACATGACAGTCTGTTCTGCCTGYTCATCCTTTCACATTGATACAAATGCCGCAGCTATATTTGTGATTGCTCGTTTATTTATACTCTTCAAGACATGTGAAATTTGTGGAGAATGTTTTTCCGTATGCTAACCTGTGCAGGACTGATCCAAGTATTGTTCCTTCGTCGTGTGTGCAAAGTTGGGTGGATGTTCACCTTCCTACTGAGATTGCACAGCCTGCTACTCCTTCATCCGCTGCTCCTTCCTCTTTGTCTGCTGAATGGTGATCCGTCTTCTCCTCTGGACGGCAGCTTGTCCTCCTCCTCACACAGTTCAGATAGCTCTCTTTTAAATTTCAAGTCGGGTCCTAGTTCTTTTCATAAACCCCATTCCAAGAAAATAAAGTTCTTTTCTGCCTTGAGAAAGATTGTTAGAGGATTATCTATTAATCACCGCAATCAGAGTCAAAGTTCCCGATCTTCTCCTATGTTTAGATCACTTTCAGTTGATGACCTTGGGAAAAGGTATTATGAAACGGGACACAACTGGTCACGAAGCAATCCTCAGAGTCCTAAAATGGCATCATCTTCTCAGTATTCAAACAGCTCTTCAATGGAGTTTAATCGGCTTGCAAGCTTGGCTGAAGAAGACGAGAATGCTAATAAAGGAAACCATGTGAGGTCATCATCACTCAGTGGAGTAAGGTTTACGCTTGGAAGGGAAACCACAGAAGATGGTTCTTTAGATTATACAACTAAGCAAGATTCAGAGAGTGCRCAAAGGTCAGAACTGGCAAAGTATGCTSAAGTCTTCAGGGAGACTAGTTGGTTACAGAAACACAGAAAAGCTTCATCATTTAGTGTTCGCTGAGAACGAACTCATATTAGTAACTCGTGCTATTTTCCGAACTTTGAATAACCTGTGYATAAAAGAGTACTGCATTTTCATCACTATATCCTCAGTTTTTTGATTTGAGGATTTGGGTGACCAATTTTGTGTAAAATAAGAGCTACACAGTGTTGGATGAAACATGATGTGCATGACCTTCATGATGTACAAAATTATATAGATTGCTGATATGTATGCAGCTTAACAATTGATTGGACTCAGTTTACTGTATTTTTGTTTTGATTTTCCACTGAGATGAAGTCGTGTGTATACTATGCTGTATGTTATTGCAAATATTTGGTGTAACACAGATAACTTAAGTCTCTGACTTTCTGTGTTTCACCACTRACCTAATGTTTCTGATAGCTGTAAATTGTTTGAAATTACAAATTTCCAATGCAAACTTTGATCTGTACTTTGTAATTGTAATACTCCATATGATATACTCTTTAAATTTCTAGCAATGATACATCAGTGTTTAGTTGTGGCTAATGAGATAATGATAGGTTATTACTTTGTATTATCACACCAGGTTATGTCGAAACTTACCTTGCGTAAGATTTGTGTGTCCATGGTTAAACTAGATACAAAGTGTTACGTGGTTAGACTTGTTTGTCCCGCACCTATTTACATGCCTATCGTGCTACTTGGGTCAACATGTCGAGTTCTTTCTGCCTATAAGGTCACATGCCAACTTTGAGACGTTGCGACTTGCGAGTATTATAGTGATCTTTTATTTGTGTGGTTGTGTCTATAAAATTATAAGGGTCTAAAGTTATACGGAGTATATGATAAAAATGTGTAAATTCGTAAAAAATTATGCACAAATTGATGTAACAATTTTTTTTAAGGGTTTTTCTATATGGTAGCCCTGTGTTTTTACGAATTCTATTTGGTAGCCATGTATTTTTTTTATTCTAAGTTATAGCCATGAATTTAACATGAGTAACGAAACATAATCAATTTAATCTAATTCTCACTAAAATTACTTGAATTTACTAATCTACCCTAGTTAAAAACAAAAAAAAAAATACTAATCTAATTCCCCCTGCCACCGTCGGCCCCCTTCCACCCTCCCTCCCCCTCGCACATCCCTTCAAGCACCACCGCACTGCAAATAATGACCATTCGAACTCCATCATCATCGCACCAGCACTACCACCATCATCTCGCTCCCATTCGCAACCCCACCAACACCATCATGAACTCCGATTCGAACTCCCACCATCATCTTGCACCTAGATGCAACCCACGTCCCACGAATTCGCAAACCCAATTTCTCCCCTATTCGTAAACCCAATTCACAAACCCAATTCACCCCTATTCTCACAATTCGTCATGCAAAATCACCCAGATCTCGCAAACCCTTTCRAATTTGTTTTCTTGGCTGTGATTTTGTTTTGGTGGTTGTTTTGGTGGCCGCGATTTTGTTTTATAGCTTGTATTGGTGCTTGCGCGATGGTCAAGTCGTGGGTTGTTTGTGCGATGGGTGAGGTGGTGGTAGGGGGAGGGGGTTTAAAGGGTTGACAAAGGTTCATGAGAGGGTTTGGGTGTGTGGTGGTGGCGGCTGATGGTTGTCACGTGGGGTAGGTGATGGTGGTGGTGGTTCGTGAGAAGAGGGAGGATGAGMGAGGGGTAGGGAGGATGGAAGGGGGAGTGTGGTGGCTGGGGAGGGTTGTGGCAGCCCGGCAGGGGACTGTGATGAGAGAGAGGATGGTGGCAGGGGTATTTAATTAGGTGAAATAATTAGATTAGTATTTTTTTGTTTTTAATTAGGGTAGATTAGTAAATTCAAGTAATTTTAGTGAGAATTAGATTAAATTGATTATGTTTCGTTACTCATGTTAAATTCATGGCTATAACTTAGAATAAAAAAAATACATGGCTACCAAATAGAATTCGTAAAAACATAGGGCTACCATATAGAAAAACCCTTTTTTTAATATTACCACTTTTGGGCCACTTTAGCTATGAACTTGTGAAGTCTGCTTACATTCACCACCCACCCACCCCACCCTACTCCTCCCATAACCACCACAACCCATCATCACTAACACCGCCGCCCAACCTTCGAACCACCACCTAATCGAACCCACCCTTCGAACCCCGCCCTCGAACCTAACCTTCGAACCCCACTGCATTTTCATCACTATATCCTCAGTTTTTTGATTTATGGATTTGGGTGACCAATTTTGTGTAAAATAAGAGCTACACAGTGTTGGTTAAACTGAAAAAAAAATAATTAAAAAAAAAATAAACAAGATTCTGTTAGTTTACTCCAACAAATTTAAAAACAAATTACTTCAGATACTCTGTTTTGCTCTCTGTTAAATTCGTCGAAAACTCACTTATAAAAACCCAATTTTCGCTCTTTTGATTTCTTCTACAGTAACTCACTTCCATCACAATTTCCATTTCTCTCATTGAAACACACGAAAAAACCTTCCTTTTACAAATTCTCTCATCTTTTTTGCTCTCTCTTTTCTCTGAAATTTCTTGAGGAACACAACAATGGCAGCAGAAAAATGCATTTTGTTGCAAGGAAAAACTTGAAAAAAACGGCTAACCATAAAGCAAGAGGATGAAGAGTTTTTTTTACGTCACTTAACTCAAGCACAAGTTGAAAGCGTAAATACAGCATCTTCTAATCAGCCCAGCTATACAATTGATATCAGTGGTCTTGATGATCAGCCAATTCCGTCCCGGTATAACTTGAAGTATTTACCAATATATCGTAAAATCGATTCTCATCCTCGCACTTGTGATTGTTGATTGTTTGACAAACAATTGACTTTATCACTAAGCACGACTCAACTTTCGGATATGTTGAACTAATTGAGCTAACTTTGAATAATTTATTTTATATGGAGTAAGTATTTTTTTATAGAAAGTAATTTTATATTTAACAAGGTTATTGCATAAGGATACTAATCACACCTTAGCTTCCTATCATATGGATACTAGTTTTTTTTACACGTGATGTGCGCGGATATTAAAATGCAAGAATTGATGTAAATTATTCTTTTATCGTGAAAATTTTGTTTGGTAATTGAATGGAGCTGAACTAAACTGAATTGAAAATAAGTTAATGTTGTAACCCAAACTAAAATAAAATTTGTAGTGAAAATTAAATAAAAATTCAAATTATTTTATTAAGTTGTATAAGTACTCGTACATAATTTCAAATTTCAAATGATTTATGGTTTAACCTTTCCCACATCGTATTAACAAAAAAAACATTTACCTGACAGAAATGAAAGTATACATTTACCTGACAGGGGAATGGTCAAAGTATTGTAGTGATAAAGAATTACAGAACGGAGATTCAGTGATATTTTCATGGATTCTTAACCCCAACACACAGTTGCAGATGAGGGTAGAGAAAGGAGCTGCGTCAGGCCCTCAACAGCAGTTGGTCAAAGTTGAAACTTTCAAGAGGGAACCAAGGCAACCTACTAAAGATGAACTTCCTCCAAAAAAAAGGCAAAAACATTCCCAAGAACAGCAAAAGACAGAAACCCTCGATCTTAATCTCTCCTTGTCACTGTGTTACGGCTGTGTCTGCTGTGTCTAAGTTCTACTTGTATCATGCAGGTTCTTTCAGATTTCATGTTATAATCTTTGTTTACATGTTCTCTGTTTCTTTCTTTGAGGATACTTGCTTTAATTTCTTCTGGGTTTGTTTCATTCTATTAAAATATACTGATAATTTAGGGTTTTATTGGATATTTGTGATTTGGGTTGTTTTGAATGCTTGTTGTTTAAGGGTTTTTGTCTTGTATTCAAGGTGGTTTTGATGAATGGTATAATGAGGCTGTTTGATCATACTGGCTGATCACTTGTGAAGTCTGCTGACATTCTGCTCTCAACCTACTGTTTTATTGTGGGTTCTGAAAAACACACTGCTGTATGTTCTGTTAGTTTTTCTTATCTGATGTTGTGTGAGTCTCATAAATGTTTCAACTTTCAAAGTTTTATAAACTCATAACTAGAGATTATATTGACATGTATCATATTCATGTAAGAGTTTCATTACATACTGAATTACTGATCTCTTTGGAACAATACAAGTCTTATGGTTTGAGAAGAACTTACTGTAAAACAACATGCACTGCAAATGAGAAAACCACTAAGACAAATGTTTAAATGCTAGAGAAATGAGGCAGTTCAATCATGTAGTATACAAGCTTTTAACACATAAACTAGATTTTTAGCCGATGAGAGCAATGCCCTGGGTTATAAGGGCATCGGCGAGGAACTGATTGGCAGCCTCAGAAGGATGCACACTATCCCAGAACACATATTGGGTGGCGTTGCTACATGTTCCAATAGACTTTGGATTACACAGGAACGATGTACAATTACCCTTCAGTATACAGGCTTTCTTTAAATGCTAAGACGTACAATTAAATGATACAGTATACAGGCTTTCTTTAAATGCTAAGACGTACAGGCTTTCTTTAAATGCATAGCGCATCAACTAGATCTTTAACCGATGAAGGCTGAGGGCGATGCCTTGATCAATAAGCAACTCCGATTGAGAACCTGATTGGCAGCCTCGGAGAAGGATGCACTCCATCCCAGAATAAAATATTGGCACAGAACTTTACTGGCATTCTGGATTTCTGGATCAATGCAACCAACATGATCTCATTTGCAGTCAACCACAAACTCCAATGAACTGAACACAATAAATTACCCATAAAGAGTCCAGCTCCAAATCTCTCATTCAGTTATGTCAAAACACAGCTTGGCCTCATCCCATGGACCATTAATTTCAAACTTGTATTTCTGAATTCTGGTAAGCCAATAAGGGCAGATGAAATTGATAAAAACTAATAAACCTAACAACAGACCAAAGAGAAACCCTTGCAGTCTGTAAACTAGTGCCAGAGTGAGACCCACTAATCCAAGTGAAAAACAGAGGTATAACGAGGTTGAGTATCTTTTAATACAGTATACAACGAAAGGAGCAAAAACAAAAACCTGCAACGAGAACAGCATTATGGCAAAAACAAGCTGCCTTGATGGAAGCCGGGAAGCAATCAAAACGGAAGCAATGATACAAGTGTTTAGAGAGATATTGCTACTTAACGTAGGATTTGCCACAGAACCAGGAGCCTTGACAGTGCAACCGGTGTAGTCATGTAAAAAGAGATGGAGGACAATAAGCATAGTGGTCAAAGCCCAAATGGAATCTGAGCTGATGGACCTTGTCAGCGTGTGGTAAATTGGAGACAAGGCATACAACCCAACAATGAAATATAAAATGTTTAGGATATATTGGGCAAAGAGTCTGAGGGAAATCATCCTGGCAGTTATAAGGAGAATTAAGAAGCCAGAAGCAAGTAGGCTCATATCAAGAAGCAAGAGGGATTTAAGATTGATGGTTGCTGCAAGAGTGTAGGTCCAGACCAAGACCACCAGGGTGACAGTGCAAATATACTGAGAAATGGCCACTGAATCGATGATCACCCTACGTAAGTCTCTCTTGACAACATTAGCATTTGTGACCATATCCTTTAGGAAGGAATCATCGGTATGGTTGTCATCAAACCCTGGTTGCATACCTCCATATGCTACTTTTCTCCATTTTCCCGATGCAGAAGAAAATTCTCTGTCCATACTTAACAATCAGCTACCTATTCCACGTATATAAGCCAAAAGTCTATTGTTAAGATCTCTTTCCAACAGGAATTGAAGGTCTACAAATCTTGGGCGCTTAAAAACAGGTCCAACACTACACAGAAGTAACCAAATTTAATCCTCTCACACACACCCATAATGAAACTTCATACTGAAGCCCTGAGTATCACAGCCCAAAATTCATAGCTAGATTGCACTTTGATCCATGATTGTATGATATGAGACTGCGAGTAAAAAAAAATGTACAGAAATCAAAAAAAAATTATTAACCTTACAGCTTACAAGTACCATAATATTTTGAAATAAGAACAGGAAGAGAGAGAGGGAATCAGGGAAGAAACCCTTAATAACACAACAACAATGAGAAATGCTGCCCCAAATGCAACTCTGCAAGATCTCATTTTTATAACTCTACAGTCTAATCCACAAAGAAACAACCAAAAATAGCCATAGAATAACAGCAAGCAAGATTCATTATTAATAGAATACAAAAATTTCAATAATTGGTATTATGTAGAAAGCTAAATCAATGTGAAACTCAACTTTCTACACCATAAATTACCAAATCGATTATTACAAATTACAATTACAAGTGCCTAACCAYAGTTAATTGCTACTGAATTGTTAAAATTCCAATGTAAAGAAGTTAACTTTATACTTGTAAGTCTCAATTAGAACAAATTTACAAAATCAATTAATCATTCTATATGATACAATGAAGTGCAATTATGTAAGTTCATCAATAACAATCAAACCAAATCATCTTTTATCTTTCTCAACAATTTATAAGCTCACTACAACAATGATTAGAAGTATCAATAGTAAGTAAACATCAATTAATCAATTTCATTCACAAACAGTTAAACCAACATTGCAAAATCAAAAGCTTGCCATTTCTTACTAAATAATGAACAAAAGAAGCTAACTTTTGAATTCCCATATTAAAATTGACAATTAAAAACGCATATAAAAGACATTAATTGAAGGAAGATAACCTGCGATTGATAGCTTTTTTTTCCATGAAATTTGAAATCAAAGGAAGACTTTTTAGGGAAAGAGATGAGCAATTCGATTGATAGAAGTTTCTGTTCTTTGCCCTCTGATTAAGAGTATGAATCGAAAATTTATGGAAAAGTTAAGAAAAAGTGGATCACTTTGGGAAAATTCATTGTTTGATCCTAAATTACGTTTTTTTTCAAATCCTCTTCTTCTGTGTTTGCTTTATTTGTTGGTTATTTTAAAAACTTGGGTGCGTTACCGGACTCTGCCCGTGTAGAACCAGCTTAGGACTCGTTCGATATTAATGTGATCATGTAGCCATGTAGGGCTCGTTCAATATTATAGTGACCGTAAAAATAAATTTCTGTCAAATAAAAAAAAAAGTTAAATTGGATGGAATCAAACTAAATCATTCATTCAAAAATATGTCTAAAAGTATTGAATAAACCATTTCCTAGGGTCGTTTGGTATCGGTGTTTTTAAAACAAAAAACGGTAAACAAGAGACTAGAAAAAGTGGTTTAAACCTTTTTGTGATCGATTTTTCAAAATTATCATGTTTTAAGTAATTTATGATATTTTATATGCTATATTTCACGTGATTTTAAGGGGAAAAAAACCACAGTAATGTTGAACGAATCCAAGTTCCAGATTTTTCAATTCTTTACACCATCAATTAATAGAATTTAGAGCAAATTCCAATCACCAAGGGAAATTTGGCGTTTTTATTTTGTGGGAAATGATATATTCTTGTAAATTCTATTGTCCATGTTTTACTTACTTCCTCCGTTTCTTTTTAGTTGCATCAGTAAATATTTCACGTTTGTCGAGACAAAACTAAGACCATTAATAATTATAATTATGAATAAAAAAATTAGAAAAAGTAAATATTAAAATAATATTTTACGAGACGAATCTAATGAGATTTTGACTATATTTTTATTACGTGTAAGGCGCAAAACTTGATCAAAATATCTCTTGTAAATAGTGTCATTTTCAAACCGATGCAACTTTAAAAAAAAAAACAAAAAAACAAAGGTAGTACTTTTTTCCAACCAAACATAAACCAATTTTTTTATTTTTTATTTTGTTTTGGAAATATACAACTTATGTATTTCAGTTATCATGATATTAGGCATATCAACGCAAAAAAAAAAATCCAACGAAAGGATTCAATGAATACAAAATATAAGAAAAGCAATATATGAATGAATACATGGGATGATATATGCAGTAATTGGTGCAAGATTAATAGGAGAGAAAAAATCTTTGGGAGAAAGAAATAAATTACTATCTGAATATTACAACAGTGTCAGAACAAAAGTATCCTCTAAGAGAGTTATTACCATACTTACCCCCAGAAAAAATAAATATAGAAGGAAGAAAAAATAGAAAATTAAAAAGAAAATATTGTGCTAATCATACTTAGAAAAGAAATAAATAAATCAATTCACTAGATGTTTTAAAACAGCTCCTTTCTCACCAACATTTGAGGTCAAAAAAAGGGGAAAAAAAAGAAAAGGGCTACATCATTCAACTTCGACTTTTTTTCTAGTGGCAATATGAAACATTCATTCAGTTTTCGGTTGTAGGAGAGCTACAAACACAATTTTCCCCGGGCTTCATCCCAACACATAGTGAAGAACAGAGCTGCACCTATCTTTTTTTTAGCAGCAGCAGCAGCCAAGGCTAAAAATAATAAACAAAAAGGAATTTGTGGCCGTCGGTTATAAATAATCAGGAGCTGCGACCTAAAAAAAATGAAGACAAGTTTGCTTCTTCGGCGAAATCTGTGACAGCAGCTGCAGGTTCAAAAGGCACTTTCGAGTCACCAAAAGGGAATCGGGCCACTTTCAATTTACTGGTGGAGCTGTGAGGGGAAAATGGCCTTCTGCCCTTCTCAGATAAACAACCCCAAAAAAGTTAACCAAACAACAATATATTTTTCCTCATGAGCCGTTTTTATGCATAATACATGTACAAACTGTTCGCAGCGGCACAAGCAATTGAGTTTTCAGATGGGTGCCAAGCCAAGTGAAGCAATTTTGTAGTGAAGTCGAAGGAATTTCCATTTGAATCAACACCAGGACTCTCAGAACCTGCCATATACATTCCCAATTATTGAGTGAAGAGGTTGGGATCAATTAAAATCTGTAAGCCAAATAAAAAAAAAATAATTAATCCTAAGAGTAGAGAGGGGGGGAAAAGAATATAACCTCGTCTAACAACACGTGTTATGCTGCTCAACGACCTGGCGGGTCTTGAAGGAGTTTGCACTTGTCTCCTGCAATTAGCAGAATCATGTTATGTAAAAATTGATTTCATAGAAATACTGCTCATTTCCCTGCTCTACCATTAAAAGTACCTCATGGGATTTTTGCTGGCCTCCAAAGTTGTGGCCTCTGTACTTCCAGGAGCACAACCAAACACGCGGAAAAGATTGCTGGAACAGACAAAAATTTGATTCAATGAAAGGGAAGATGATTWCACAATGAATTACAAAGAACTGTATCATAGTATAGTACACTCATACCTGTAAGAACCAGTTGCCACCCGCTGCCCATCACCACTCAGGCAACACTCAAATTTATCAAAGATAGAATCATTTTCATATAAATCACACAGCTGCGACAATGAATCATCAATTAGTGAATTTGAAAGGCCTAGGAGATATTGCATCTACATTGAGATAGACCTCAATCTTACCTTAGGTCTTAAATATTCATGGACCTGAAAGGTTGCAACAGGACCTGAATCCATATTGATGTCCCATAACTGAAATCCCAAATTGAAAATGTATTACAACATTAGTAAATCAAATCTAGCAAAACCACCAGAAAATTTTAATATAAAAAATTGAAATTAAAATAAAGTTAAAAAAATAATCTCCTAATGATCACAGCAATCCACCAACGAGCCCAGCATACACAGACCCACTAAATTTACAGAGGGGGGTGGATTTACAGTTCAATACTACTTGCAATCCAGCCAAMAATCCGAAATTTCCAATCTAAAATGTGCAAAGATGTCTGCAGCACAGCACACCTTTAGTCTCTTACCATATTCCTAATTTCCTAGTCCCTAACTCTCAAGGCTCAAGAAATATAGGGCACAGTTGTGCTCTCTTTGAGCATCACGAAAAATTCAAATTTCAATCTGATTTAAAGTATGACTGCAATCAGATTTGTTGATCAACGAACTTTACTAAAATACTAGCATGTTCTACTACATCTCCCTTCTATAGAAAATGAATAGCAAGAGAGAGACTGACAACTTAGGAAAACACAATGTGAATATGTAAATACACTTGAAATTTAATACACCTACGGAGCCATATGATAATATGGCCGAAAGAAAGAATTTTACTCTACACAAAAACATAAAAATATAAAAATGTAAAATCAATTATCAGCATCCATTATTTAAGCGGAAGTTCAGTCTAATACAATAGGCCTCAGGCAAAAAAAAACAGACCTTAAGAGTCATGTAATCACGGCTAAGTATATATCTCCCATCTTTTGCAAATTTAATATCTGAAATTGAGGCAATTATCTCCGTAAAAAAGGATCTTGAACCAGGTGCTTCCTGTTCCTCAAATCTGCAGGAACAAAAAATTATCCTTCTTATTTGATTCAAACATATAACATCACTAGGCACTTTAGATCTTTGCACGTTAACTGTCTGTTCAGACTAAACATACATGAGAACCCACAAAGAAGATACAGAAAAAGTGATCACTCACAATTTTGCATGACTATCACATAGTGCTGATTGTCGCAAATCAATGAGACGGATTGATCCCTTTGAGCTACTATAGGCTAACGTATTACAATGGGAAGGGTGAAACTCAGCTGATGTGATAACCTCTGCAGCAAAAAGGGGGGGAAATGTGTAAAGAAAAGGAAACATGAACAAGAGCGGACAAAGAAAACTAGCAAGTTGTGAGGGAACAAAGGCACAAATCATCAATATTCTCCCGTAAAACATTTACAGCATACAGTTAATAGGATACAAAATCATAAAGATCACATTCAAGTAACAACTTCCAAACGTCCATATGAACTTGCTATCCTCTATAATCAGCAATGCAAAAGCAGGTCAGCATGTAATATTCATGGAAAGGGTCCTCCAAGATTATTTTTCACAAACATTGAACAGAACAATAAGTTAATTGGTTGAAGATAGCATCAATATTTTGGGTAAGCTGGTCTCTTTACACAAGGCTCTCGCCTAGTTAATACTTAGGAGTATTAATGTATTATTAGTTTCACAACAAAAACTTTCAAGCAACTCTAGGTGTGTTTGTCTCCCTTATGTTTAAACTAATTAAGCTACTCCCTCCAATTTAAAATGTTCCGTGCAATTTCCTCATTTGAAGGATTTTTAACGTTCTGTGCATTGTGATTTATTCCATTTTGGGACACTCTCTCCTACTTTTTAACCTCACATTCCCTTACTTACCCCACTTCTCCTGTTCTCCATACTTTCCCCCTTTTACACACACTCTCTCCTACTTTTTGATCCCACTCACATTATAATATATTAATCCTACTTTTTCCCCCAAATAGTAAATGCCCAGAATATTAAAAATCGGAGGGAGTATATATAAATCCACAGGACTGCTAATCAAGATGACCATTCCTAAGTGGCTATGTGAAGTTGCTCAAAGCAAGTTTTAGCAAGATTGAACTATTAATTTGCAGTAGAAGATTGGCGTACCAGTTTTAATCCTATAAGCCAACCGACACACCCAAAACAGAAAAGGAAAACCAAAACAAGTACTGAAGAGTAATTACACGATTTTAGGAAAAAGGTGAACCAAAGCAATCTTACAAAATTAGACTATACATGAACTGAACCTATCAGTGTAAGCAAAAACCTCCATATACTGAAAATTTGACGAAGGGGACAAGTACAATATAAAAATATACCAGTCAGATCCTCCATATTTTGGGGTTTTACATCAACAATATTGAAACTCTGATTGCTGATCTCCAAGTTCCAAAGGTTTATTCTCAAATCATCTGCTGATATAAAAGTTTCGCCGTCACTGTTACACATGGTAAAGACCATTAGCATCAATCTCCTAATTGATGCAGAAAGCATTAGGTGAAAGGAAAGGGGAAAATTGACTTTTGATATAAAACTCAGAGTTGTCATATAAAACTCCAAACATGATTCATGAAGCCATCAATCAATCAACAATAGCTGCAAAAATAAAAAGGTTGATGTTTGCAGTGAATTATTAAAAAACATGTCACCGTCTTCATTGACCACACAAGCAAACCAGATCCAACCATGAACAACAGACAGAGATACAAACTGGTAGTCCTTTAACTTCCCAACAACTACATAACCACACACAACATATAACACAAATATCAACTTTTTAGCATGTTTCTCAGAAGTTTGGATAGCATGACTCTAGATACTATTATGCCAACAGTAATTATTTGCAGCAAAAGGTCAACAAAATGCTATGGGAAAAATCAAGGAAACTACATGTTACCACACCAGTATTGGTCAAACTATGATCATCTATAAAATAATTACCTGTTATTTGAAATAGAGTTAATGTGATAGTCATGAGCATGAGCATATACTCTTCGGCATCTAGCAACAAGGCTAGTCTCATTGCTGGTCACCTGCACATTCAGGGCACATAGCATTAGCATCCCAAAAACAAACTGGGAAAATAAGAGGGGCAGAAAGGAGCTAATTTATGATCAAACAAATAATAGGCATCACACCACAAACCAAGATTGTTGTGTATTTCAAGCGAAACAACCAGAAGACACTGACAGAGAAATCTTGTAACAGGTATATCAATACAAAAACATAAACCGCCCATGCAAAACCTCATTAGTGCAAATATTGCGAAAAGTTCATGCACAAAATTTCAGATGGTGTTCATTAAATATGACATGGAAGTATGATCCAAAAAAGGTACATAGCCCCAAACCTACCCTGACTTAAGCAAGCATCAAGAGTGAAAGATAACTCATTTAGTTACATGCAAACACCATCAATAAAAAAAATCTGCATGCTTCCATATACTTGATGGTTTAATCAAATTTTAGAGACTGTGAAAATACAAGTCTCAAGGTGATAGGACAGTAACACAGTATACTCAAGAGATTTGCTTCTATCGTAAATAAGGGATCGATTAAAATACAAAACCAAAACTAGAAAAAATTAGATTGGGTACAACTACCACAGGTAAACGGAGAGATGAGATTCCTCCTAGTGGGTATGGCTCGTTATTCAATGAAATGGGTAGCTTATCTGGATATCCTCCATTCACAAGATATGGTTTGGAACTGGTTGAAACACYTGGACTTGAAACAGTACCATTCCCTGGAGCTTTGGAAGGGTCCACATTCATATCAGCGATCTTCTTAACTTTTTTTTCTTGGACCTGTCAAAAATTACAATCAAAAGGAAAAAGGATCAACTACAGAGGATATAAATTTGCTGCATAACTGTTGACTCAAAATAAAGGGAAATTATCTTCCGTGTTCAGGAAAAAAAAAAATTGTGAGCTATGCAGAGGAGACAACTATCTCAACCAAAAGATTAAGTTTATAAACATGATTCAGCGTTATAATTAGCACAACAGGGTAGGTAACTGCTTAAGAATTAGATTAAAATATAAGTTTATAAATGCCAGTCTCTCCTAACTTAACACTAGATCGCCATCTTCTTAACTTACACTACACGACAGGTGCTTCATCATTTTTCTTTCAAAGCAAATGCACAAAAAAAGAGAAATATGCCATATAAGGGACTTACAATAGATAAAAAGATTAAAATCAACCAGCAAAAGCAACATTCCAGCAAATTGAACCATTAATGACCTATGCCATTTATACAACCCTTCAGATATTCTTCGCTATGCTAATACCCTTACAGGACAGAAAAATGTGAAAACCTATGGCCGGGAGGTCTTAGACGTCTAGCAATGAGTTAATTCCAATAAAAATATGTTAAAGGACAAATGCGCCTTATGCCAAAATCGAGAGAATAGAAAAAGGAATCTTCACCAGCCAATCAGCCATACAGATGACGAATAAAAACTATAACCAAGCACTCAAAGATACAAGTGTGTGAGAATTTAGGTCCATCATAAGATGAAGKCAGATATTCTTACCTTCCAGAACTTAATGGTCTTATCATTAGTAGACAAAAGAAACAATGCGCTGTTAGCAGTTTGGCACCATCTAATTTTGTTGATTTTCTCCTCTATTTCCAAACTCTTCAGGTAGTCGAACTGAACAAAGAAAAAACCAAAGTCGTCATCAACAGACAGAGGAAGATCTTGCAACTTAATATCAATCTCATGCAATAAACAACCATGTAATGCTATTTTACCTCAGGCTCGTGACTCTGAAACTCAGTCTTATAACGAAACTCCGGATGCCTACTTAAGGGATAGTCCATTCTCTCCAGATCCCTTCTATTGACACCATGCTGCACCATGACAGAAAGGGGTTAAACAAAAGATGAGTCTGTGTTTGTCTTCAGTGGTGAGGTGATGGAAAATTACTTACATCCTTTGTGTCTGTCCTCTCAAATAAAACTACCCTGCCTCCACGGTCCCCAGTAGCTAGATGGTCTCCAGTTTTATCAAACTCGATAGCTGAAATGATGTCAACTGCAAAAAAAGTAAAAAAGTAAAACATATATATAAGAGTCTGAAACTCTATACACTTGGCCAAATATATACAAAGTAGCTAAACCTAAAGTTAATTTTCGTATTGTGTATCAATGTATCATCTACAAGAGAGTGGTAATGAAAAATAACAGGTTAATGGTAACATAAAGCAATAAGAAAACACAAAAACACATCACTCTGTAGATCAATCAACAGGGCAGAGAACAAGGTAATTCATGGTAAAATTGGACTCAGAAAGGATATAAAGGTAGTGATAAGACAGTTTGAACACTCAACTTGCATTGAAAGAAACGTAATAAAAGCAACCAGAGGCGAAAAGAACATCAAATTTGTTCTACTTTTGTATCACCTTGCTAATTAGGAACCACATTCATGTTCATTAAAACTGTTGTCAGGCTTCATGTAGCTCAGAATAATCATGCAGATGTCACAGCCAAAAGCATTAGCTTGCAACAAAACTGGATGTTATATGATTATAATCCTTTTGGAACAAGACGGCTAATCCTAAAAGTTTTCCTGATTACTGGCTACAAGGCTGCAATCTATTCAGACATAGCCCAACTTCAGTGTTTTTAAGATAAGAAAGCCCATTCCTTCCCTCTCCACTTTATTATTCCGCTTTCTTCTCCTGTTTTTCCCTCTATGATTGTTAATTGAACCCAAATACACATAATCGTTAACTACCATTGGAGAGTGTCAACCTAGTGATTGCTAAACTAAGTTTTATGCTCATATAACACAGGGTGGTAGATGACATGCCATCCCCTATACACAGATAAGGCGTTATTGAATAGTAGAGAAACATGGGAAGTATACTTCCAAAGTTCCAATTAATTGCCATCCATGGCGAAATTAAAATACTGCCTTGTATTGCTTGTGTGTATGGGGTTGCTTTTGGAGGGCGCCAGCAATTAGGCATATACTTATATCGCAATGATACGCATTGGTAGTAACCCAACTCGATCCCTTGAATGCAAAAACTAAGCAACACTGCTTTCAGCTCAATCAAAGACACCCTCATACCTCACACTGAGTCCTCTGCTAGAATAGATCAATCAGCATAAACCTTCACCAATTCAAAAGCTTTTTGCTAGCTCCAAGCTCAGCTAAACGCACCTACGGACTAACCACACAAAACTTCTMATTRCCAAATTAATTCTTCCACTTCAACCCTAGATTCACGATGTTCCAAAAACAATCAATACCAAAAGATTCCTGATCCACTGCATGCTATTAGAATATCAAATAAACTCTTCCCACAATCGACTTCACTCCATAAATTTGACCACTAAAAATCCCCTAATTTCATCATTCTCGTCAAAAAAACAATCCACATCAGATCGGAATAAAGAGGAAAATCACAAACCCTAATCTAATAACAAATTGATAATATCAATCAAAAAAACCTAAATTTGGATCTCACCTTCTTGAACTTCTTCACCTGCTGCTCTTTCGCCGAAAACCTGAGAGAATTTCCACTCCAACGGAGTCGGCGGTGTTCCGACGCCGGAAGCTTCCGCGCCACCGCCGCCACTTCCTCCAGCATCGCCGCCGTTCATCTGATTTTCTCTCTTTACTTTCTCTCACCACACCTTATTTTCTCTCTCCTAGGTCAAATCACAGGGCACAAAATTCCGAGTTTTCTTTTCTTTATTACTCCATTAAGAGAGAGAAACAGACTCTGATTCTTTTTTCTTTCGTTGATCGAATTCGATAAGATAATAATCACAAATTTGTGCGAAGATCAAAGGATCAATCAATCAATCAACAAACACAACCAAAAAAAATTGAAAAATCAAAAAAAAATATGGAAGAGATTTGTGCGAAAAATGTCAGCTTTTTGATTTGATTCCCAACATTCGAACATCAGATTTCGATTTCTCTCTCCTCTCTTCTTCTTCTCTCTTCTCTTTTCTTTCTTTGTTTCTCTTTCTCTCTCCTCCACCCTTTCTCTCTTTCTCTCTCTTCGCTCTTGTCCTATTTTTCAGAGGATAGAAATGGGAATTTTTACGATTAAAACGACTTTCGAACATTTTCATTTTAATATTACTTTCTTTTTTTATATCCTTTTTTATTTTTTAAGTGATATCCAATTTTTATTTTTATTTTTTAATTAAAAAAAGGGGGAAATTTATTTTATTTTTTAAAAATTTTAAAGGGGTATGCAATTTTATTTTTAAATTTTTTAACAAAAAAAAAAAGAAGGGAAAATTTTATTTTTGTTGTTGATTAATAATAAATAAATAAATATTTTATTTTATTTTATTTTATGGAAATTAGGGGTGCAACTTTTTTTTAGAGTACTTTTCTTTTTCCCTTTTTCTTGTTCTAAGGTAAGTAAGAGTAGAATAAGTAGAGTGTGTAATGTGTAATCCACTCTTGCTTTCTTGTCTTTTTCTCAAAACCTTAATATTCCTCTTTATAAAAAAAATGGATTTAACTAATATTCCATTAATTTTTCCTTTTGTGCATTTTGCTCTTTTTTCTTAGTTTGTATGTTATTCTTTTTCATTTTGCTATGGAAGCTTTAGTCTATTTAGCTAATTAACTTTATTATTTTGTGTTTTTGTTATAGTGTATTGATAATGATGTAAAATGTTATTCTATGAGGTGCTCATTGATTAAAATGTTTTTTTAAAAAAAGATGGTTACCAAAGATAAGTTTTTGATGAAGTAGACATTGAATATATATGGAGAAATGTGGGCAAATTGTAGGTTAAATCATTTAACTTCAAGTTAAACGACGGTCGAGTTTTATGTAAGAACCACTCTAGATGAAGTTATTATATTAACTTATAATACTTGGCGTATGAAATTTCTAATGTATTGTGATCCACTAATGTGAGATGTTAGGGATAGCTCAAATGGTTAAAGCTTCCCTCTCGATTCCATGAGATCTTGGGATCGATTTTTATCTCCACCCTTATGACTGTCTTAGGAAAAAAAAAACTAATGTGAAATGTCACTCGATCAGTTGCAATCTCTAGCTTGTCGAATTATAAAATTATATAATATCGTAAACAATCATAGAGTATCAAATAAAAGAAATTTTCATCAAAAACTAACAACATTTATTAGTTATATTTTTTTTTAGAACACCTTAATTAAACCTTAAAATTTTGTAAATGAAACATCTTATAGTATAATCTAGATTTCTAACACTTTAATTATTAAATATTAGAAAGAAATAAGTCTCAAAAGTACACCCAGATGTTTCATTTAACAAAAAAAAATTAAAAGTTTGAGATTGCTTCTTATAAAAAAAAATTAAAAAGATGTTTAAAAAATGACTTATAAAATGTTGGTTGTTTATCAATAAATTTCCTCAAAAAATATTTAAATGTTATGGATCACCACTACTAATCAAGTAGTTCAAGGATAGTTTATGAATTAATGATGATAATAAAAATATTAAGAACTTGTAAATATATATTGATAGTTAATTATATGTAACTCGTGAATGCCTGTGTATGTATACTTATGTATAGTTATGTAGGCATATTTATAAGACAAAGTTAAATGTCTTTTCAAATTACAGAGTAATAATTATACGACATTTGTAAAAGAAAAAAATGAAATACATTAGATTACGTAAAATTAATTTTTTTATATTTTATTATGATTGTTTTTGTATCAAGATAAGTTCAGATTTATTTTAATTCATAAAGGTATATATATTGAATAATATATTTGGTAAGGTAATAAATCGTACTCTGTCCGTACTTGTTAAATCAGATTTGTTTAGATTTTTCTTATTTTACGTAGTAAGAAAACTTTTCACCAAAAATGCATCACGCATCACTTCTCGTATTTGTTTAGATAATTCTTATTTTACGTAGTAACAGAGTCTATTTGTTCGATGTTGATAGAGTCACAAAAGCAAGGACGAGAATGAAAAACGATAAATAGGGACGAAGTATATGAACTTTTTTATTTTGTGATAACACTTCATAATGTTTCATCTATGAAAAAAGTTACAAAAATAAAAGTCATTAGATTAGTAATCTTATTACTAATACAGAGTACGAAAGTTCGACTATTATGTTGTGTATTTCTTTCTTGAGTTCCTATTGATAGATGATAGCCATATGAACAATAGTAGGTCTGTTCATTTCACCTTACATTTACTTATCATAAACTAATTGAACTTGTTTTGTGAGTAAAAAAAAAACTCTGATTTTGATGATTAAAACTTGGTTGCTTGGAATCATCATACTTCGTAATTTTTTTCCATTGATAATAAGTACTCGTAATAAAAAGGTCAACATATTAGACCTAGTAATTTTACTTTACTAAAATTACTTTGACACTATTCAGTAGTTACTTATAAAGTATTTTATGTCGAATGGAATTTTAATTGTGAAGCAATTAGTGTGATTATTTTTTATTTTTTTTTGTTTTTTTACAAGATGATTATGTTAACATATAATAATTATATATAGTATATATATATATATATATTATATATATATATATATATAAATATATAGAGTCAGGATCCAGTGAAAACAACATGTTATATGAAAACGTGAAAACCAAAATAAGTAGGTACATTTTACATTTTAAAGGGTACATACAAGCAGTAAAGGGGGTACACAAGACTTTCAGTACTATTGATGAACAGTATACGTGTACCCCTTTAAACCTTCAATGTACCCCAGATTGAAATACAAGTATATGCATAGATTAAATCGTGACCGTCCATCTCCAAATCCTACGGTCAAGATTAAAAGTTTTTAGTTTTCACCTAAGGTTTGTGTTTTCACATGATCCTATTCCTATATATATATATATATATATATATATATCAACGCTATCTTTTCATAAGTTCAAAACCCCGTTTAAGTTCAATCATACTATACTAAAATGTAACTAGTTTTTTAATTGCAAATTGTTGATGTTGGTGGTGAGCTTGTGATTGGTGGGGATTAGGGTACTTGGGTGCAAAAGGGTAAGACATGGGAGATTGGATTGGTGCGTGGTAGTACTAGAACAAACCTCTAAATTATCATCACACAACTTTTCTGTTGACAAACTTTTCGCTCAGGGCGTGTTCGACGCAATTTATTTTGGTAGCTTTTAGCGTTTTAAGTAGATTAAAAAGCTACTTGCTTAATTTTATTAGTGTTCGGCGTAGTAGCGTATTGGGTAGATTATAGCGTTTAACGCTACTCCCCTGAAACGCTAGCATGACTAACGTTTGAGAGGTAGCTTGTAGTTTTTTTTTATTATTTTTACTTTTTACTTTCTTTATGTTATATACGGAGTAGTAATTAATCATTACATACAAATTTGTTTTTGCTTTGAATTTAGCATGAAAATAGGATTTTTTTAAGTTAAAAATTTGTTACAATTTTTGCATAAAATGTGAATGTAAATAAGTAGTATCTTCAAAATTTCTTAATTAAAACACTGTATATACATCATAACATGCATGATAATTCATAAAATAATTATAAAAAAATACATAGCTTGATATCGATATTGTGAGCAAGCATACTAGAATTTGGAATTTAGGTTTGTATATCTAAAATAATACAAATAAATTAAAATATCAATTTTTTTTAATTAAACATCCAACAGCTACCATTACCGAACACTCAAATAAAAACTTTAGATTATTCAGATAAAAGTTACTTCCACAGTTCACCCGCTACTTCTACCGCTATAATCTACTTCCACATCTACTATTGCCGAACACGCCCCTAGACACCTACAATAGAAAAAGTTACTTGAAGGAATTTATATAAGGGACTAACTTCTTACTCATCGTTTTAAAACAACAAACCTTTTCAAATCAGGCGTATTTTTTTTTTTAAAAAAATTGTGTGTGTTTTTTTAAAATCAATTGCCCCACCAAAATTCTACTTGTTGAAAATCAAAATATTTCTAATTTCAAACTTCTTACAACTATGAACTTATGGTATTTTGGATATATATATATATCAACATAAGACTTATTTATGAACTGGAAAAAAACTCTTACTAAAATTTTAATTATTTTTACTGCACTTAAGTTTAATAATAAAAAAGAAAAATAAATTAATTTCTTCCTTATATCACATGTTCATGTCTTATTGAGACCGTTTCGAGCAAATGTTCCATAAGTTTAAAATTACAAAGATTACCCTTTCGCATTGTTTTCAATCAAACCTCATCACCACACCTAACAAAACATAATTCATAAGTGTTAATTTGTCAATCTAACTTTATACTAAAGCCATCACTTTGGTTCCTTAGGCAACAATCATTTTACTAGATGAGTCGAGGAGTACAAAAAACACATGAGATACTAGCATTAGACTAATTTATGTTGAACATCCAAAACCATGAAAAAGTTTTATTTTGCAACAAAAGTTTTTTTTTTTTTTTTTATTGAAATAATTGTCTTTAATAGCGCAATCTCTTTTGCCAAAACCATGCAACCTTTTTTGCTAAAATATTGCAATCCTCTTAAAGAAAATGAAATATGGAGTATAGAGGTGGCATTATTATTCCTTTTAAATGTTATTTTGCCAAATCACAAGAGATTGTTTGTAATGTAATCCTCAAAATTTAAAGGTAAAATTGGCTTCAACACCTTAAACTTGATGTAGTTGCTCAAACATCACAAATTAATATATTAGGTACAATGTGTACCTTTTCTCAACTTTTCGACTATTACTTCACTAGAAAAGTTGCTCAACTTTTCTCGATGTTTTACAAAAATTAGAATTCTGATTAAAAGTTACATGACTTTTTTGATTAGTTAGATTTTTCTAGGAAAAAAAATTCACCTTTTTTGATGAAATAATAGCACGCATTGCACCCTACACATTAGTTTGTGGTGTTTTAGCAACTAAGCACAGTCCAAGGTGTTGAGCGGACCTAAGAAATAGTTCAGAATGTTGAGACTAATTTTGCCAAATTTAAATAGTATTACCAGTTAATTAACCTAAGTGAATTCTAATGGATTTTACTCATGACGTGGGAAGTGAAAATCGTCTAGCTTTTTCATTGGTGACATGAGAGATTAGAATGAAAAAATGTTCATAATTTGTTGTAAACTTTGATTTATTGTCTCTATATACATATATTTTGCATTTCCCAATGAAAAATAGTCCTTGTAATTATAAAGAGTTCTTTGTGTCGAGCTGAGTTTCCTAAAAATATATTTATCAATCGAAGGTTGAATCAATAAAATCATATTTAATTGAGTTTTTTCCTCACATATAATATCAAATGTTAATGAGAGTGTACGTGTTGTAAATGAATCAAAGTTTAGTTGGAACACCTATGAAATTAGGGAAACATGACCGCTAATAGACTAGGTTTTGTAGATCATACATTCATACTAATAATTTCAAGTACAATTACTGAGTGGATTAGGTTAGTTTTTAGCCCTCATCATAGCAAATTTCAAAGCGAATTTAGTCAAAATTTACCATATAATGTAATTTTAAACTATCCAAACTCACGGACCAAACCTCTACAATACTAACCAGTGATATAAAAGGTAATAAAACTTTAACCTACTTTCGTATCGAGTTCGAATCGTGTCATCAATCTTTTGTCACCTAAAATCTCTATTATATAAGGGAAGGGGGGAGGAAGATGGTGTCCCCCCTCTTAAATGACCTTTATAACCTTAATGAATTTTAAATTTTTTTGAATTGAAGTGCCTAAACTACCCTTTTACTTAWTATGAGATTTAAAATCGAAATTTCATTTATTATGTGACTTAATTARTACAAAAGCTAAATCAATGAACATTAGTCCAGATTGAATTGAAAAACATATGGTATAATATTGAATTTCATGTTACATTTATTTACAAACTAATTACAATTTAGATAAATTGTATTGCTAATTAGTTATAAACATTTTAATTTAATACATTCTATATAATCATTTTTAATGAAATATTATAATTTTTATACGTCTAAGCACGCATCGCGTGCACATAAAAACTAGTCTTTTTATAAATAAACGTTTTTTCTCTCTCTATAGTCTATATATATACTTCCTTCGTTTCACAAAGCTCGTTACACTTCTTTTGTGATATATTTTAGAAAATTTCACATTACTTGCTACACTTATCTTTTAGAAAATAAACTCTCTCTATCTCTCCCCTATTACATGGGTCTCTTTTCTTTTTTACTCTCCATCTCTTTCTTCTCCAAAAAAAAACTACCTAAAAATCCGTAAATTGAGAAGTGTAGCGAGCTTTCTGAAACGGAAGAAGTATATAAATACTCGTGTCTTTTTTTTCTCTATATATATACGGAGTATAAAAGAAAAACTGTAAACCACGCGCTGAAACATGGGTAAGAGTCATGGAAGAAGCAAAACGTAACTTAATAAAGAAAACATTTACAGTCCTTCTTCAATTATGTTTGCACAACAAATAAATTGCTGTTTGTGATTCCAGAAATCAAACCCCACTTAAGTTATCCCACAACAGAAGGAGAATCTGATTAAAGGGGAGAAAAACAGTTGTGTGTGTTTGAGTGGGAGTAGTTACAATTTACAAAGATTTGGATCAAATTCGTCAATTTCGTTTTACTGTGCTCAAGATAGATATACCCAATTCAGGAAAATTAAAGGGATTCAAGAATCCTTGAAATTGCATATCTTGGATTATCGAAGATTCCATTTTTTTTTCTGGGGTTTYRAGGTATGTGCTGTTTTGCTATTGATACATGAATTTTGAATTTTTGGGCAATTTKGGATTCTTGTATGTATGTGTATCTGTTGTTTGAAAGGTTGAATTTTTGACATTTTTTTGGCAATTTTTTAATGACTTAAGTGGTGTGATTATGTGAATGTTGACATTGATTATTGGTTGTATGATTGATGTTATGAATTCCAGTTGTTTGGAAGTTATGTTCAGTGTATGTTGTATGTTTGGTTCAGCTTGTGATGGAATTATTCATAAGTTTTCATATACTGTAGAATTGAGTGGATGCTAACTAGCTTTCTTGGGTATTGAGTCTGAAATTCACAGGAGACCTGTGATTGAATCTTGTATACATCAATGCCGTTTGTCACACAGTATACTAAACCTGAGATAATTGAATTGGAAATTGAAAATTTAGTTAATGAGTCTGAAATTTACTGGAGCTTTTACACAGTGTTTTAGAAGTTGGGCTACTTGGTTTATGCCGTTGCATCATACTCATGTCTGATTGTTTAAGATAGATTTTGTTTGTAAGTTTAATTTTTGAATTTCTAACTATGTTAAAATTCTGTGTACATTTCCAAGAGGAATGTGATCTTATAATGCTGACGCTGTTTAGTAATGCATGGTTTTCTTTGATGTTTCTGTTTGGTTTTGGAGTTAAAAGTATAAACGTTGCGAATATTGATATGAAAGAGCTATATGTTGTCTCTCATTGGCAGAGTGAAAGATACTGCCTACTGGAGCTTGGTTGAAATTGATATGCTGAATGTTGATTCCAGTGAGTGGGTTAGGGATGAATTCTACAATGGATGACATGAATTTAATTCAGCAAAGGCATCACTTGGTAGTTAGAGAACTTGGAGTCGGTGAAGAAATAGATTTGGAAATTGGCCCTAGCGATGATGATCCATCCTTTGCTAGTACTGCTCTTATAAGTGCTCCTCGTGAGCCATCAGTAGAGGATCAAGATGAGAGCAAGCAAATACAAATGATGCCTTCCCTCGAAAGTGAAAGTCAAGATGTGTCAAAAGGTCAACCATTGAAGAAGAAGAAAAAGGTTGTGAAACGATGGCGAGAGGAATGGGCTGATACCTACAAATGGGCTTATGTTGATGTCAAGGACAACACTCCAAGAATCTTCTGTTCAGTATGTCGAGAGTATGGAAGGAAACATAGGAGAAATCCTTATGGAAATGAAGGCAGCAGAAATATGCAAATGAGTGCCTTGGAAGAGCATAACAACAGCTTGTTACACAAAGAGGCTGTTCGGCTACAAATGGCTTCCAAGGATAAGATTGTTGTTGATAAACCTATATATGTAAAAGGTCAGAATTCTTATGCCTATTCTTTGTTCTCAAGTTCTCTGACTAATGCCTTTTGCATTCTCTTTTGCACTTGAGCAGTTAAACCCATATTTTTACGCGAAACTTTCGTTTTGTAACTTTTTTGTTGCCTCTTTCCCTTTTTCTATCTAAACTCAATTTCTGTTTCAGTTGTGAAGTTACTCTACTGGTGTAGTTGTAGGATACTTTGTGTTCTATGGCTCTATCTTGAGGTTTTTCTGTGCATGATTGCTAGAACACCCACGCCTCGTTTGGTTGTTGGTAGTAAATGGTGGTAATGGGAATGAATTTGTGTGTAAATTTGTTAAGAAATATCATGTTCATTTCCATGGTAATGAAATTTCATCCCAAAAAATCCAATTTTTCTTCTTAAATTTTCATTCCCACCCAATACCACTCTCCCAAGTGGTAATGAAATTCCTAAAAATTTGTGGCTCCATGGAGAAAAAAATATAAGTTTGATGTAAGATTGTTTCCCATAAAGATAAAGTTGTGAGTAACTTCATTCCCTATAGTGATTTTAAGAGTTTTTCCTTATTTAAATTATACTAAAAATCCATTCCCACCATTTAGTCCCAATAACCAAACGAGGCGCCGGTGTAGTACTAAAGCAATAAAAGATGTTTGGTTCTTTCTTGTACTATTTAACCACTTTCAAGGGCAATTATATAGCTAAATTAATATATAGGCATTGGGGTTATATATTCTAGATCTCTACATCGACCCTGATGTGGCAATTTTTTTTACTTTTCATAGATATTGTTTTGAAAACTAAGATTTTTTTAAAGATAAAAAAGTGTAAACTTTTTTTAAAAAAAATCGGTGAAAATTGTAATTGTTTAATAAAAAGTATCAAATTGTAAGTAATTATAAACAACAAAGCTAAGCTTTATCAAATTAATTAAATTCAAATATTTGATTGTTTGTGGTGAAAAGTTGATATGGTTTCAATTTACAAACCTATCTAAATTAACATGTGCTCTGTAGAAATAATAAACTTTCTCTTCCTCCAATCTACTTTTGAACTAGTTGATATCTTTTGAAAAAAATTATACACTGAATGACTTCTTCCTTTAAAATAAACCTGATAAATAGTTAGAATTATGTCATATATATATATAATAGATGCTAATGAAATACAATGATGCAAATGAGACATTAACATGTGCGACATATTTCAAATTAAAAGATTTTTTTTAAAAACAATTTAATGTTGAAAAAAATAACAACTGTAAGTATAGAATGGACGAATAAATTTTGATGGACGAATTGAAACGATTGTGTTATATATTTACAATTTTTTAAAATTTAACGAATCGTAGATATATCCATCTCATTTCTTTAGATAACTTAGATTGTTTTTTTTTTTTTTTTTCTGTTTTTTCTGCCTTTATCCTATTTTTGAGGGCAAAAAGGTTCACACAAAAGTTATTGACCAAATTTGGGTGTTTGCTTTATAATAGAACATAGGTAGGTCGCGTTTCTAGTGAGTTATTCTTCATTTAAGCTGATGTGATTTCATTTTTTTGTGAATGCCTTGAGCTTTATCAATACTGCTATTATCTATTTTCAAAAGTTGTGTTTTGAAAGTTTTTTAGATTAACATTGTGTCAAAGATGGGATCCCTTAATGTGTTCTTGAGATTATTGTGTTTTTGTCTTTGCTTATTCAATTAATCTTTTGAATTTTGTATGATGTTTTCTACAACTTGTAGCTCTAATGTCAAAAACAGCTGGATCAATTGTTGAAGCTGCATTGAAAAGAGATCCCCATGAGTTGGAATATATTCAGTCAGTACAAGAAGCGGTACATTCTATTGAAAGAGTGATTGGAAAGAATTCTCAGTAAGTTCGTTACACTATCATGATTAATACTCCCTCCGTCCTTAAATTATCTTCACGTATTTGTTTTTAAGCTGTCAACAAATTATCTTCGAATTACCTCATAAATTGACCCATTCAAATCCTTGTAAAGCGCCATCCTCCGATCAAAGCCCTGTTATATACAGTATATTTTTTCTCTGTCTCAATTTTGCACCGCTTGAACCCCACCTCTATTTACAATATCAACTTTATATGCAACTCACAAAAAATCTATGCTTCCTGTTTAATAACTCTTAAACTTGCCCAAGCCTAACAGTAAGATATTATGAGGATGGAGGGAGTATTTATGTTCTTTTTTTTTTCTTTTTGGAAAAGGAATTATTTTATATTCACAGAGACTTTTTTCATTATCTTGAGTTGGTCATGAACTTTTTCTGCTAACTTTTCTTTCAGTTATGTTAATATTATGGAACGTTTGCTTGAACCTGAACGTGCAATTATTTTTCGAGTTCCATGGGTTGATGACCGGGGTGAGACACATGTTAATCGAGGATTTCGGGTGCAATTTAATCAGGCTTTAGGTCCATGTAGGGGAGGACTTCGTTTTCACCCATCGATGAACTTAAGTATTGCCAAATTTCTTGCTTTTGAGCAGGTATAATATATCTAATGAAAATTTCCCCTTCTTTTTCACTAACTCATACAATTAATATTAGAAGGAACCTTATACTTCTTGCTTTTGTTAAATTCATATATCTATCTTCAATAGCTCTGTGCTTAATGTTCTTGTTGACAAAAATCTGTAATTATGACTTATAAGTCTTTCATAAAGTAAAAGTCTATCACTTTCCATGATACTGATGTTGTGCTCTCAGTTTTAGTTGCCCCTCTTTTTTTTTTCGCAATCGAGGAGTAATAGGGAGAAGTAGCCTTTTCCTTTTCTCTATATAACTGTATTGGATTAGATAATGTGTTCACTTTCAAGATTGAAAGTAGGGCAAAAACCTTGCAGGTAATCGTTTGCTTGTCCATGCTTATTAAAAGGGGTAATTAGCTGTCTCACAGGTTAGTGAAATTTCTACATATATGTGGTGATGCAAGTGAATTTTTTCATATTGCAGACTCTAAAGAATGCTTTATCACCATACAAACTGGGTGGGGCGGCTGGTGGTAGTGATTTTGATCCGAAAGGAAAGAGTGATAATGAGGTTTTTTGTTCATCTCCCTGTGCTCTAGTTTTGGATCCCTCTTCTGACTGGCTATTACCTTCTCACTCTATGTTTACTTCACCCTGGATGCAAGAACTCATTTTGCATCTGACTTGTATTAACAGATCATGCGCTTTTGCCAAAGCTTTATTAATGAGCTATACCGTTACTTAGGGCCTGATCAGGTAATCTGGCAAGCTTTCACTTTCTTTAAGGCATCAATATTTAATTTGTTATTTAAAAATGTTTCTATTTCCATAAAATTAGGATCTTCCTTCTGAAGAAATGGGTGTTGGTGCTCGGGAGATGGGCTATCTTTTTGGGCAGTACAGGCGCCTTGCTGGTCAATTTCAGGTAACCACTAAATAGACAGTTAACTAGTTGAAAAAATGGTATGCTTTTACTGTTTGATAGAGCAATTACATTTCCTCTCTTTTTGTGGTTGTATCTCTGTTGTAATATAATTGTTCACTGAGTCATCTCGCTATTCCTTTGTTAGAAGATGCTGACAGTCCAGATCAGTCACTCATAATATCGTATCTTAACTACTGTAGAATTTGTGGAGTAGAAATAGGGCTATAGGCTCACTTAAGACATCAATGCAACTTCAATGAAAGGGACTCTGTATAACAAATACAAAACATTCTCAGGTTTATATATCTGCAACTGCAAGTGACTTATTAGATATTGAAGTGGAGTAGCATGTCCATGTGCCATTTGGTCTTTCTTTTCCCTTTTTCTTTTATGCTAAGCAAGGTTATCAGGATCGGGATCCTAGCTTGGATCGATATGACTAGTAGGATCGTGTCGGTAAAATCGGATTGTAGGATCGTAAGTTTCTACCAATAGCAAAAAAATAATAATAATATTATTAATATATAATAACATATATGTCATTCAATAGCTAGAATATTAAAAACAATCAATTTCTCACATTAATATAAAAACTTAGCGTAACTTCAAGTCTACCAGTAGCTAGAAGTTGAAATTTTGTTGTCCATATGGTTAATGTGAGAATTTTGTATTTCAGATCTTAGTTTATGGATTTCAAATTTCAATTGCAAACACTATTAAAATATTAGATTTTTATAGTTGCACTTATGGATCGGATCGATGAATCATAGAATCGTATTGTGATCCTACCACTCAAAATTTAAATCCTTGTATGATCGTATGATCCTACAAAATTAAGATTCTACTATAAAATTGGATCGAAAACTTAGTTTTGGATTGTAAAATCGTAGAATCGTTGGATCGAATCTCGATTTTGATAACCATGATATTAAGGCAACTTATTTGTTTAGTTAAGAGAGTTATTGGTATCTAAGATTCTGTAGACAACCTTCAAAAATCATGGTCTTGGTTTGACAGATGTCTAGGTAATAAAAAATATTGCATACATTGAAGAATCTTAAAAGGCTTACCTAGGAATTTATATTAGTGTTTCTGGCACGCAAACAACTCAGATTAGAGGTGTAATGTTTCATGAGATTATAAGTTATGTCAAGGAATAATATTCTTTACATATGGCTGTTACTTGGAGCAGATTTTTGTGAGCTGAGTCAATGTACCATATTCTGTGATAGAAACTAGGGAGTTTCCAGTGTTAGTAACAAAGATGAAATGTGAAAATATAGCCTGCGTTGCATATAATGCAACCATCTTGATCAAGTATGCAGTAAGGTTTATTATTTACTTCAAGTTAGCCCTGAGACATGTCTGCATCCTCATCTTACTGCAACAGGTATCTATCAAGGCATGGTTTATTAGCCTATGGAAATTTTAAATTTCAAACTGTGTTCATATATCATCCAAAATTTTCCTTTCGAGTTTCATATTATTTGCATTGTTTTTTTTTTGTCGATGGGAACTGGCCATGGAGAATTATAGACACTGCATGAGTTTTTTAAAATCAATTTTCTTTTTCACTCTGCGTCAACTATTCTGTGGAAGCAGAAGTAATCTCCTATTGTCTGTTGCAATTGCTTTCTTACGCAGGGAAGTTTTACAGGATCACGGGTTTTCTGGTCTGGTTCTAGTTTGCGAACGGAAGCTACTGGCTATGGGCTGGTAATGACATCTCTCTCTCAACTTGCCCTACAATTCTACATTCTATTTTCAGAAGGGGTTATTTTCATCTTTGTTACATGTTCAATATAGGTTTTTGTTTTGGATCATATTATTATCATTGCTTTGTTTTTAAGTTTCAGATATATTCCTCATAGTTCTCTTAAAGTTTTTGGAATTGTCAAAATATATATAAAATTGCAGGTGTACTTTGCACACCTCATTTTAGCAGATTCAAACAGAGAATTGAAGGGACTCAGGTATTTGATTTAATTTTTGAGTTTAAATGATAACATTACAGTTTTGTTATTTTCACTTTATTCTATTTTGAGACATTTCAAAAAATCTTTTCTTCTATACTTGTGGGGTTAGTCATTTGGGGTCCAAACCTGCTTGCTATTACATATTCACATTTGATTGGTTAGTATCCCATTTCTATTTTTTTTCTTTTAAATCTATTTCTCATTTTTCTCCCCAACTTAATTATTTTATATCATTTCTTGGGACACAATAGAGAGACAGAGAGAGGGAGGGAGAGAGAGTGCGGGGCGGGTTGGTTTGGGGAGGGGGGGTTGGTTGGGGAAGGGGATTGGTGCGGGTAGAAAATGGTGATGTTGCTCAAACTGTCAACAAAATATACACCTTTGAATGACTATTTACAGAAGTCATGTATATATGCATCAATCTTGATCTTTCTGTAAGTCTCCAGGTGTGCGGTAAGTGGCTCTGGAAAAATTGCATTCCATGTCATAGAAAAGCTTCTTGCTTATGGTGCAGTTCCTATCTCAGTATCAGGTAAAACGATTTTGTGTAGTTCATAGCATTTTGTTTATTGCTGTCTACACTTGGTATTCTTTTCACCATATGAATTGTATTAAAGTTATTGTTCAGGGCTGTAAGAATCATGTAAATCTTTACAAATTATGATTTATGATTCATTCTGTAGTCTGTCCTCATATGAATTAGCTTCTTAGAATGAGAAATATTAACCTTTTTTCAGAGATCGAGTAGTAAAATTTTCCATCATAAGAAATTTAAGGACCTGTTTCTTTTATAAACATAACTGTGAATTTGTCATGTTTAAGTTCCTCACCTAGTGTTATCTGTTGATCTTTTTTCTCACTATGTTTAAATTTTTTGGCATATTTATCTAGACTAAAAATTAAATCTTATATCTTTTGCTGTTGATAAATTATGTTCGAAAGGTGTCAGCTTTTATTGATAGGGTGAAGTMTGGAAAGATTGTGAGAGATGTGATATACTTTCCCCATCAAGCATGTTAATTAGTTGCCAAGGAGTATTCTTTTAGYTGTGTTTAKAAGTTTGGCCACCAGTTAATTAGTCATGMCTCATCATGAATATCCTATTTTAGTCCAATGCTAACTTGTTCAAAATAAATTTCAATATTTATTCTGTGTTGATTTTCAGTAAAGATGACTTTTTTTTTTTTTTTTTTGGCATTGAACAACCATAATCAAAGGTTTTCTTTCAAGATCAAACTTCAGGGCTTTTTTTCCAACAGCTATCTCAAAGGCGTCCAATGCCTTGACTAACACTTTTGATTGAAATTTTGCATCTAAAAATAGCCTTGAGGTTTGATCTCACAATAAAAACAAAAGTGCTTAAGGTTGTTAAATGCCAAAATAATTTTAAAAGGTTGTTTCTCGCAAAAAAACTGCATAGAAAAGGTTGTTTCTCATAATTCTTCCTATTTTTAATAYTGTTTGTCTGCAATTGTGGTGTTAAAACGCTTGTTACAGATTCAAAGGGCTATTTGGTGGATGAGGATGGTTTTGACTTCATAAAAATCCAATTCCTTAGAGATATAAAAGCTCAAYAAAGAAGYTTGAGGTTGTTCTCTCAAGATTTCGTGTTCAATTATTGTCSATACATGCAGATTTTTTGATGTATTTATAACTATGATTCTAAAATATATCTTTATATGGTGGCACACTGGCACAAACAGGGACTATTCAAAAACTTATGCTCGATCAAAGTATTATGATGAAGCAAAACCTTGGACTGAGAGGTGTGACATTGCATTTCCTTGTGCAACACAAAACGAAATAGATCAATCCGATGCCATTAATTTGGTCAATTCTGGTTGTCGCTTACTAATTGAAGGTACTGTACGTCTTTTATTTGTGTTTAATTTCTAACTTAATGTGAGGCTATTACACCTGATTGTGATTTTCTGATTGTGCTTCAGGCTCTGTCATGCCTTGCAACCCTGAAGCTGTTGATGTTTTAAGGAAAGCCAATGTTGTAGTTGCTCCAGCCATGGCTGCTGGTGCTGGAGGGGTGAGATTTCTATAACGTGTTATGTTGCAAAGATGTTGGTCACTGTAGTTGACAGAATTAAGAGTTACTGTTAAGATACCCTTTCCTGACCGAGACTAGTATTATTTATACTGTACAAATCTTAAAGCATTAGTTTGATAAGGCATTGATGAATAATAACTTTTAACTGTCATATCTTATCTTCTCTCCTTATCTAGAGGTTGGAAAATAAAGAAATTTAAAGAATTGTCATTGTTTTGACTTTTGAGGTGTCTCCATGATACCTTGACTGACGATGTAGCATACAGGTTGCTGCTGGAGAACTTGAACTAAACCATGAGTTCAATCTAATGCAGTGGTCACCTGAAGACTTTGAATCTAAGTTACAGGTTAGCGATGTATTTTATTTCTTGTTCATAGTCTAATTAGTTGTAATAAGTGAGACATAATCTACTTTAAAGTATCTTGTTGAAGTTGGTGCAAACTTGCAATTGAATATTTGGTGAAATGCTATTTTCTTTTTATACATTGACAGGATGCTATGAAACAGACATATCAGAGAGCTTTAAAAGCTGCGACAGACTTTGGCTATGAAAAAGAAAGTCCTGAGTAAGTTTCAATATCGATTAATGTTGCCCCTTGTTTTGTCTTCCAGTTTTTCTGGGGCATTTTATTGGTGTTGAGACTGTTGAGCTCCAATGGCAAATGTTGGTTTTACAGAATATGTCTTTTAAGTAATGTAATTCTTTCCTGGTGTCAGAGTATGTATTTAGCTTGTCTTCATTCAGTCTTGGGTACCCTCCCTAGACTATCTTATTCTCTTTTTTGGAGGGGTTAGCCAACAGGCAAGAAGCCCTGGTCTATCTCTTGTATTCGACTGATAGTTAGATGATTATTGACTTATTGTCCTAGACAACTATTAGTCTATTACAATTCTTGGCACTCCCTACTCTTTTCTTCGAGGATTCTTTTGAAAATGATTAGTTAAGTAATGTTGCTGGTATAAGTTTATATTTTCTATGTTTTACAGTTCTTACTTGGCCGTCTTCACCATCTTACGTGCTGACTTTGCTCCAACTCTTGTATATGTGTCAATCTACATAAATGACTTTTCACTTGGATTTATCATATGTTAAAAGGCATCTGCGTGTAAACAAATGTTCTCTCTTAATTCTCTAGCATTCTTAGAGGAGATTGAGGTTTGGTATATGCTTTAGGGCAGGACAGGTGTTTTATTTCTGTGTACACTGGTAAGAGTGACACCATTGAAGCTATGCCATCTCTTTAAGGGCTTACTTTCAGTTTGCTTACATGATTGTAGGATTAATCAACACTTTCCCGTTTTGATTTCTTGCCTTTCTTTCTCACTAGGGTTTTGGTGTATGGAGCTGCCATTGCTGCTTTTTTAACCATTGCTCAAGGTATGACAGATCAAGGATGTGTGTGAAGGAGGACGCATGCTGAGTTATAAAGTTGCATTTTGATGACTTTACTGCATGTAGTGCATTATGCTTGTCCTTCCGGTTTGCGCCTATTGGTCTGCTGCTGGAAGGTTAATTTTTTCTTGAAGAAACTGGGGAAGAATATTTAGATCTGGTGCTGCAGGGAATTCCAGCTGTACCTCTCATAACGTTGTAATATACCTGTAATTGATATACTAATAAGCTTTAGGTAGGATTAGAATCTGAAATAATGATCAGATAGGAGTTCTTTCGCCATTGAGTCTATAAAGTGCATGCCAATTCGTGTCATGCATGATGTGTAGATGTACTTTGATGATAATTTCATTAGTGGACAGTGGGAAACAGTATGTAAATTACTTGATAGCTGATGAATGCAAGAGTTGATCATTTTTTCTTATGAATACTTGATTCAGAATTAGATCTCTGGTTTCTAATCAGTTGTCGCACGGAAAATAAAATTTTCTTTGAGAATTCGTGTGCCTGGATTTTTTACCCAAATTCAATGAACAAGAGTTAAGGAAAATATTTATTCTATTACATGAATCAGTTTATCTTCACAGTAGCAACTTTCCAGTAAAGCTTAGTGTCGCGAGATTGTTCTTTAGCAGTCTGTCTGCACAACTTAAGCTGACAGTAAATTCGATAGGCACAGTCGCACAGACCATCTTATTTTGGTAGACCACCACTTACTAGTTACTCCGTCGTTACTACCTCCACTAGCTAGGTTGTTCAAACTAACCTTATTGCACAGCCGATTCCCCCGAGGAAAGCATTCAGTGGTTTCTAAGATATCATCTGTTCACTGAAAACAATATGTTTTCCAAAACTCATTGTTTTAGTTTATCCACATAATAGTTTAGGTTCCAATGTGTTATGTGTAAATCTAACAATCTGTAGGAATTACATCTCCTGGCATAATATTTACGTCGTCTCAGCGTTGTTACTCATCGCCACTTCATTATGTCTAGCTAATTCAACTTCCTTGTTCAGCATTAGACCTCATGTTTGTCGTTCTTTGACTGTTAAAATACCGTACGGGCCATGCTATGAAAGATCGATGCTCCATTTATGTTCAGAATAAGTTGAATGAAAATTGTAATTGAAAGTATAAACTACTCGCAGTAATGTGATAATTAAAGCCGCGACAAAGCAGTAGTAATCAAGTTCTAGTGTACCATTGTCTAAAACATTCTTTATCACCTCAAATCTAACCTAGTTAAACCTATGATCTATTACAAGAGACAATTTCCCCATGCCCTATTACCAACAATGCACATTCGTCAAACCAACAGCACACATTACTTCACAACATCGGTCGGATCATACTACAGCTTTGATCTCCTTTTCTCCTCATTATAAATAGCTGCAAAATATGCTTTGAGAATCCATAGCACATTACGAAAGAAGAAGAAGATGAAGCTGGCAAAGCTAGTGAGTTGTGTTATGGTAATTGCAGCTGTGTTTCTTGTGGCCGAGGTGGTAGCTAGGCCCACCACCACGGGCATGCCTACTACCACTACTACTATTGCTAATGCCAGTGGAAATACATCAAATACTCCACCACCAGGAGGTCGAGACCACCACGGTCCATCTGTCAAATGGACAGCAGCGTGTTGGGACTTATATTTCAGTCGCGTATGTAATTGTTGTTACACATATACAAGTAACTATTATCCATATTGTGTATGGAAACGTGAGACCTGCGGTTGATCGAATTTCTCTTTCTTAGAAAGTGGTAAGAGGCAAATACAAGCACACCTAATGTCTCATATGTGATGGTATGGTGCTACAAATAAGTGCTGTGTAATGAACGAAAGAATAATGAGATGCAACTAGGGGCTATAGTATAGTAACTTAAGTGATCATGGCAGTTTACTGTGATACCCTTTGATTGCGCTGTATTGCTAGCTAATCGTGTGTCGTTCAATATAAATTATATGTCATTGTGCACTTGATTTTCAAGCGTAAATCAGCGCATTTGTTATACTTAGGACTTAACATATATGCTCATGAACTTGTTACCCTGTCCGTTTAATTTTTTAGAATCCGTAAAAATACCGGCAAACCGAGCTGAGAAAATGAAGCAGCAGAACACTATACAGTATTTTCTTCAGAGAATGTGTACTTCAGACTTGTATTCATGCCAAGAGAATGAGGGGGGGAAATACAATATAAACCTTGTACTTCCGAGTTACACTGAGACAAAATTGAGGAATAGAGTTAAACACAGAGGCAGACGTGCTGGACTACCTACTAGTGCTTCCGAGTAATAGAATGCAAAATATTACTAGTACAAATGAGTTGTAAAATGATTTTAACCTTCCATTTTTGTGTGCCCCCAAAAACAAGATGCAAAGTGAAAGAACGGAGAGCTATGGCTCCGCAAATCAGTCTCGGCCAGGCTTAGTACAAAGACCAAAGGGAGCAAAGATTTGTTTAAATCCAGAAACTGTTAAGCAGCCATCTTTGACGAATGTGTAGATGAATCTTCTGATTTTTCAGCCAAATAATGTTCAAGCATGTCTTCATCATCTGTTAATGCACAAAATCATTTACCAAAATGAAGCATTAGAACCAGTAAACAGGTAAAAATCCTCAAGAAGTACAAATTACTATTCATAGAACTTCTTATGTCCAAGAGAGTAGTCTAGTTCATTTTCCAGAAGCTTGGTACTCAGTTACCTTTGAGGTACCCCATTTTAAGCGTCAACTGGACCATATGAAGGGGGTTTTACGCTCTTAAATCTTATTTTCCACAAGTGACATGGTAATGTCATTTTATTTTTAATCCAAAGGTTAATGCTAATGTTTTCACAGTGGGGAAAGGAGGGTTTGTGACTAATAAGAGTCATCAATTTCAATTATCAATCCATCAGTTACAAAACAGAATACTATTAACTTTAGATTTTCACCTTCAAAATCATCATCATCAAAGTCAATGTCTTCTTCATATTCTTCGTCAGATTCTTCCTTGCTCGTCAATGCACCTCTCTGCAGAACATAAGGTTGTTCACATTTCCGTTAGTAGCGGATAAATTTCTACTAAAAGAGGTCAGTTGATCACGGTACAACTTTAACGATATGTTGAAATATCTACCCAATAAAAATACAAAGGAAAAACAAAAGCAATATCTTTGAATTGTGAGCCAGGTTAGTTGAACCTCCATGAAGTCAATTTTGCTTGAGACTCAATTTCGAGGAGGTCAAACTAGGTTATAGAAATTTACAGGATAACCTTTTATAATTGCTATCCTCATTTCCAAAAGTCTTCTTCATTTTATTATAGCACGTTCAAATATCTTTAATCACATGCAAAACAAATTATAAAAACCTTGTATACTTTAGTATTGTTATTAAGTCATACAAATTAGGACGCATTTAGAAGATTCTCCCCTCTATGAATAGTGCCAAGATTCCAATTTCCAAATGAGAAGAACGAAAGAAACAGATGGATTATATCTTTTCAAGAAAAGGGAAAAAACTTGGCTTTTAGATTAGACTAGGTTTAATGTATCATATCTTAACCAAACTCATTGCCTTCCTCAACATTTGTTTGACCAATGGATTATTACATGTGACGTCTTCATCAATCTAACTTAACTTTACGGGTGCATACAACTACCGATTTTATTTTTTAAAACACTGATTATTTTGTGGTTCCATCATATATCATCACAATTTGGTTTTGGGCAATGAAATATAGGAAAAGAAAAGAAAAGGCGTTATTCTTGATATTACACTGCATTATCGCTATATATCATCAGATAGTTATTTCTCCAACTTTTCTGTTTTTATGTTAAGAAAACAGAATCTCCTAATTATATATAATTTGAGTGAACACTTTTCCTGATAAAAAGAGAAAACATTCATATGGAAACGGTATCAACAGAAATTATCATGTGATTATAAACTTTATTGATTATTAATACATAATTAGATATAGTAATGGTTAAAAAAATAAAAACACAACAATGAAGAAATGTAACAGGGAAATGGTAACAACAGAAAGAGATAACATAATTCATTCAAAGAAAGGGGAAAAGCCTTTTTTTCTCATCTTAAGTGTTGTAATATTGAAAAAGTGTAGGAAGCAAATTGATTCTAATAAAACGGAACTACATATGTAAATAACGTTATTGCCGCTTGCAATAAAAAGAATCAAGTAGAATTTTCAAAAAAGAAATACACATCAATGGAGGGTCAAAAGCTCTTGCTTTATCAAGCTTCAAAATTTGTCACGCTTTATAAAGTCAATAAATTTATATGCTTAGGATTAAAATTATGGCTCATAAAAAATTTAATATAGTTAAGATTAGAAGACGAAATCATAGTCTGTAACCAGAGGAGAAAAGGAAAAGGAAGAAATAGACAGGCAAGAAATGAGTACCGCTGCCGCAACTGCTCGTCCACTTTCAAACCACTGCCTTCCAGTTATCCTCTTTTCCTTGGTTGTTGCAAGTGCTGAATCTGGCATTAACCTACATAAAGTAAAAGTAAATTAGTTAGTTTTATGGGTGGAATCAAAGACAAAATGACATGTTAATTGACTTATCTGTCAAAAAAGGCCTTACTAAAATTATGGTATAAAATTTGTGCACCATTTCCCCCGAAAGAAGAGGAGGAAAGGGTTACTGCCCAATAACAAAAGAAAGGCTTGGGACAAGATCACCAATCTCATAAGCAGGACAATTAAGAATAGAGGGCAATCAGGAAAACAAAAATACCCTTGAGCTGAAATAAATAACACTCATGATCGCAGTTATACATGAAAAGGCCCCTCCAATCTTATTGTTTAAAAAACAGCGCACCAATTATGAGCATAAAAAATAAAGGCTGCTTACCATAGAAATTTATTATTAAACAAGTTACCGCCCTTGCCGGGAAAAAAATGTACAGAAAAAGATAAGCAGACAAAACCACAGTTATAGAAGAAGAGTAGTCTTACATACTTATAAAAAAAAAAAAAAAGCAGAACTTTTAGACTAAATGAAAGAAGCCACTCAAACACCATCAGTCCCTCAATCTTTGTAATTATAATCCACTTTTAAAATTTCTGACTCCCAATTCAGAAGTTCCTTCATTCAGTAGATCTGAGACATAGAGTTCGCAAAAAAATGAAAACAGATCTGAGACATGGATATCCAATCTACAATAATTGGTTCAACCACGAACAAATCCGTTTTTTCAAGGAGATTTTGCTAACAACAATTTCCTTGCAACTTGCAACCAACTCCTAATGGCCAATTGGTCTACCAGCCATGCTACCCCAAAGACCAACCCTGAATCACTCGCCCTAAGAAAAATCACAAGTCACCTAACCCGTGATTCTGCAAATCCTTGACAACCTTGCCACCGCAGCAAACACTTGAACGAATTAATGAAAGCTAACCTATATTTGAGAATCAAATGTAACATATAATCTTGAAAAAACCAATGAATACCCAATCCACTTCTTTTATATAGATGCAGCATGGCAGTAAAAGGGCAAAACCTCTCATGCCCAGTAAAAACCATACACCAATACCCAGCAGCACAACACACCACCAATACTTCTACAGCTACCTGATCCTAGCAAGTTACAGCCACACGGCCCACAGCGGCCCTGTTTTTTTAAAAAAAAAAGAAGACATAACAAGACTCGAGAGTGACTGGGATGAAAACTTTGAGCCTCACATTTTAAGGCAGATTCAAGTTCCAAAATTCCATATGCTAGATGAGTTAATAAACATTCAATAGATAGAGCATATTTAATAGATTAAATGCATAACATGCTACCCATAGAACTCACTTGGCTCGCTGTAGTGCAATCTCTGCTTCATATCTCTCTCTCCAAGCCAAAAAAGTTTCAACAGTCACGGGTTCTCCGTGTGGTACTATCACCTAAAGAAAAGAAACAAAGCTAACTATTAGTAAGCACAAGTATAATCACCAAACTGTATAACAAAAAACATAGAGCAAACTGTGCAATAATAAAACTAGATCTTCAGATAAGACTTTTGTCTGCAAATAAGTGAACAATTGACTATATGCCACAAGATAAACTTATAGCAATGTACTTCCTTTGAATTTCATAAAGATCAATCTCAATCAATCAAAGCCTTAGTCCCATAAGTGAGGTTGGCTAAATGAACCAAAAGTGATCATTCCGGATTTCCGGACGGTCATCCACAAAGACAAAAGAGAATTTGTCAATTGATAGTTTGATAACTATTCATTATGCTATGTTTTGTTCATGGAATTTTCCAAACCAAAGTTTTAAATTTTCTATTTTTTTTTTTCAAATACAGAAACACAGCATATCGCATGACAAACTAATGTGTGATGTGGCTTAACTACACCTGAAAACAGGAGCAACGCCCACCTCCCCATCTACCCACCCGAAAAAGAAAAAATAATCAAGGAAATAATTGACTCTAATCGTTGAAGCATCTTATTGCACAAATCATTCTAATTCACATTATTTAAGCTCTTGCAAGTTTTGACACAAAAAAGTTTGAAACTTAGATTACAATGCTCCCAATATCCACAAAAAATACAGGCATGTAAAATCAGGAAGAGTGTTAAACTTAGACATGTTGTAATTACAGCAATGGAAAAACAGGATTGTTTCCCTTTTATCAAAACTTCACAGCTCATATTTGCACCATGTTTCCAAACTGGACCAGGACTTATTGTTTAGGCTCTGAGTGATAACAAATAATAATTTCAATAATTTAATCACCTACAAAATATATTAGTTCTAACAAACTCAATGAAAGGAATTAAGGAAATTTTCCCAATTAATTCCAAGAAAATAAAAGACAAATTTCGAAAGTGTTAGTAACTTCATAATAGGCTGACCACATAAGGTAGCCCTGTAGCAGAAATAGAGCACATCTATCAGTACAAATTTAGATTTTTTACTGTAGAAGGAACTACTCTGCTGACTTAATAGTAAACACTTTACGGTACTAGTCTATTGGCATTTCCTAGTAACTTTTAACGGTAACCCGAGAATACTTGTTCAGAAATTAAAATCACCCTCAGGGATACTGCTTGCTCCCAAATAGGAATTTCTAACCTCCAACCTTTTTCTCAGCATATTTTATTTTAAAGAGAAGGATCGAAGAATACAAGCCACATCAGAAGGCAACTAAAGCTTCAAAACATTAATTCTTTTTTTTTTTTTGAAGGAAAATTAGAAAGAAAAACGGCAACATACTTCATCTTTTGCTGCCTCCTCTTCTGCAGCGCTGTCAGCAGCTCCATCTTGACCAAATCTTCCACTCAGCCATTCCTGGGCAGAATTAACCAGTGTGTACACCATAGCCATCCCAAGGTTCTCATTTGCCTGTTGTAAAAATACAAAGTAAAGAGATGCGCCTCTAGAAGAGAATTATTGTTTACATACAGCATAATCATTTTCTTCAGACAAGGAAAAACAATATAATAATATTGATAGAACCGAAGACTGATGCAACAAAAGGAAAGCAGTCTTCAAAAAAAATTTGAGAAACGAAAGATACCATCAAAACCTGATTAACATAATTCTTCCAAAGACAGCCAATCTCAAATGTACATAATCAAATTATACAAGTTAATCATGCAACTTCTTTAGGGTCTACACAAAAATAGTTGTTTGGTGCTTTCCATATTAGCAAATTAGAAAAACAAAGAGCTACAACCCAAGGAATGCTCTTAAATCTTAACACACACCAGAGATGTATTTCACTTTCGAGTTGCATTCAGCTGGACATATGCATACCATGATACTAGTATCACACTATCGTCAAAACCATTAGGTTCTAGGTTACAGTCTTCCTCAGAGATTTATTTATTACTATCCATTTCATCTTTTATCAGCACAAAAGTCTAAGTGCTCTCCATTGTTACAGTAACTTAGATCAACATGACAAAACCTTATTCACAAATAAAGAGAATAAAACACCCGAGACAAACTTAAAAAGAGATAGCATACCTCTTGTTCAAGTTTTTCTTTCAAATCTCTAAGATCTTCGTTTGGAATTCCTCGTATACTTAACATTACACAAATGAATCAGATCATGCTAGAAAATTAAGAGTACAGCACATAAAGTTTACTGCAGTTCACTCAAATAATAAGCTAAACATGAGGAAATAGTGTAATAGATATGCAGTATGCTACATAGTATAAAAACTTAACGCTTCCACAGAGAGAAGTTAACAATAAAATACTGCCTTGGGAGATTCTAGTAATTATCTACAACCAAATTATTTACTCTGCAACAATATAGGCTGACCCAACCAATAAGCTGACAATAACAAATAGTTAGGGGAAAAAATGGAAAGGAAGCTAGTCAGATAGTCCAGAAACATTTGCTTATTTCTCAGCAGCTCTCAACAACCCCAAACAATTGCGATTACTATCAAGCTTCTTGACCAATCATACCGACTTATCTGAATACAATTAAATGGAATAACATGAAAAAATGGCAAACATAATATGTCGTGGTCATTGCACATCCTTCAGACCTTAACTAAGCATCCTAGCTATATATATAATAAAATCAAAGCAAACTCTAAAAATAGATTTGCCTATGAAATAAGAACATCATAATTCAAAATTTCCAACAGCTTAAAATGGAACTATGCCTGTATTCTCGGAGTATAGGAGACAGACAACTTAGAAAGAACTCAAAGAAGGTATTACTTTTAATCAGCCATATATTTGACTTTGATGGGTATCGACTATCGAGATATGGCAGAAAGGAATTTAGAACAAGCTTGGCTTTTTATTACATACAAAAGGATACCGTTGTACTAAATAGATGATGCTGAATAAAAACAATACTACTGTGCACAGCACAACAACGTTAAATATATGTTCACTGGTCTGACCTTCTGACATTAAGCAATGGTGGTTCGTCTGGATATCTTTCTGTGTGCGAAAACAACAATGCCAATTGAACTGCAACAGAATTTAAACCAAAGATTAACCATCAAACAAAAAGGAAAACACAGTCAATGGACGAAAATTTCCTAGACCAATGGATGGATTCAATGAGAATTCTCAAGAGATAGCTTTAAATAACATATCAAACCTGGCATGGAGGGCATATCATCTTCTTCGTCATCCTGTAGCAAGGTTGAGAAAATTAGACATATTGACTATGAGATAAGTGACAATTCTATTAAAAAAAATAAAAATAAAATACCCAGTCAGGTAAAAGCATTGCCGAATCAACAGAGACAAAAGTCATGTCAAGGCCATTCCGAACAATAAAACGCTCAAAATCTTTATATTGCAAACTTCCATAAATCAATGCATAACTTCTTAATGTCTAATTAAAAGGTGCATTGGATGGCATATCCATATACCTAAATGGTCTAATGTCAATGCTGCAGGAATCTAAATTTTCCTCCAGAGGGGGTAGGTTGATTGTGTTAAAAAGCATTCTATTGAGCTTTTCACCTTCTCTACTCTTCTGTTCACGTTAAAGGCATAATTAAAACTTCCACACTTGCGGGCACACTATTTTGACCCCAGTAAGATTAGGTATGCATTATTGACAAGATGACAATCCTTTTGTGACCTCTCATCTATACACTACCCGTTAAAAGATAGAATAAGAACAATCAGACAAAAAGCAAAGATGCACAACTCAAAGTTGACGTCTTTTAACAAAATTTCTACCACTAAATTTATATTTGAGAGCATCATCAATAGTGAATAACTCAATACCTAGACCTATACAATCTCTTTCAAATTTTAGAAACTTTCAAAACTACATGATACTCACTATTATCTCATAATGACAAAGGGACCTGAGTCGCTTTGGCACTCTCCAAAATCCAAATACATCCAAACAAGAAGGGAAGTACAAATGATCTTATAAAAGACAAAAGCACTTTATGTCTCTTGGATGCTATAGGTGAGGTGTGAGGCATCATCACATTACAACTGGCTTGAACTTTAAAGACAAAGATGAAATTCCTCAAAAAGCTACCTTAGTTAAATATTCATCTATAGAATTAAACGATTATGTTGTCAACTTGTCAACACCCCCTTAAACAACATATTGCAATTCAATTGCGAGGAGTCATCCCATCCATTGAATGCATATTAGTGCACTATGGGGATTGTGAGAAAAAAGTGAGTCACTATGGCACTTACTTCTCTGTAGAAAAGAGAAGTTTATAAATTCATAGCCCTTTTCTTCTTCTAATAGTTATTTTCATAAGCTCCTGGTCATTAAGCTATATACGATATTCTAATTCTAGATCACACCTCCTTCATGCAATTCATTAAACAATATTCAATAGAAACATAGCTGTGGATGTCATTGGTTCAGTTCCAGCCTCCAGGCCTCCTTCAAACTCAATTGCCAAGTACAAGATCACAAAAGTGGAGGCTGAGGGTTGGGTTGAACTTTTGTTGGTAATAGAAAAGGATTTCATATCTCAAAGCCTAGCAAATCTTGCAACAATGTCTAATGTTCCAGTTTCATAGTTCACGACAAAGATCAATTACCAATGACATGAAATGTCGGACACTAATTATACAACTCAAGCCAACAAAAGATTCCACTCACGCACAAACAGATCATAAGGACAACTTTATACTCATGTACCTGGGGAGTTATTGTAATTTGATAGCATGGTCTAGAAGTGTTAAGTCCACTCTCCCCCGAGTGAATTTCTGAAACAAACATAAACAATGAAACAATGACAAACTAAGTATCCATATATGGAGAATAATAGACCAACAAGATTCATCACAAGAAGCAAAATAGGAAGTGGCATCAAAACCACAGACCTTTAAATTCATCCATAAGGATTGCTTCTAGCGCTTCGATTTCCATCTCCTGCTCCTGCAAATAGTCTACAGCCAAAATACAATCAAATCACAAAAGTAAATTACACGCAATTCACCTCAATAAACATGAAAAATAACCACTATGATTCCGAATTGCGAAACAAATGATATAATCACCCAAGATTTCAACTTTCATGTCAAGGCTCAAAGCTGCAAATTCTAATCAAACATGAATTCCAACCTCAACCCTTGGGAAATACTAATTTGAAACTTCATGAAAGTGAATTGCAACATTTCTAAGCAAAATAACAAACAAAATGTCAAATTGTACACCTAATTGGCTATCTTAATCCAATTAAACATAAAAGGAGGCCAATTTTATAACTACTGGATCACATATACAACAAATTAACAAGTGGGTCAATTTAATTTCATCAAAAATATGTACTAACAATCGATTACATACCCACAATTATATATACCCTCAAATTAAAAATTGAAACTAAAATACAGTAAAAATTAGTAATTGAAACAAAGTATTCGAATCTTCAAACATATATGAATTAAAGAGAAAAACCCCAGATAAAATTGGAGGTAATTACCAGTCATGGTTGCTCAGTGTAAAGCTCTTGCATACGCAATACCCAAAACAAGAGTACAAGACCTAAACTTGAAAGGAGGTTTAACAGAACGAAATTCAGAGTGACGAAAACAATAGGTCTAATACGATTCGATTTTATCTTTTTTTAGGAACTTTATGAAAGTAAAATTACTAAATTAGTGAATGTTTTTGGAAAATCATGACAATAAAATGCAATTTTATTTTACGAAGTTTTTTTTTTTTTTTTTTTGAAAGGCTATAAAATGCATTTTGACCCTAGTTTAAGTTGGTTATTTTAAATTGTTGCATTTTTATTTTTTTTTTCGTCGTTAGATTTATAGATCTGACAATCTTTCACATAATACGAACTTGTCCCAAATTTGATGAGGGAGAAATACAAACTCGATAAGATGCGAGACAACTTGGATACGAATTTGATATCAACTGATGTTTTAATAATATGAATGAAAATGTTCTTTTGGACATTGTTTTGTTAAACAAACCCGCTAACATTGTGATTGATCGAAATGGAGGCTTATAAGAGAGGACGGGGCATATTAATTGTAGGATAAGAGAAGTCATATAACACTAAATTTCTCCTTCCATGTGAATTCATAAGTTTTTGAATTTTTATTACTGGAAATTTTGTCATTAACTACGGAGTACTCATTTTTTTACTAAAGCTTAGAAAAAAAATACCCACTAATTTTTTATTAAAAAAACTACACAGTTTTTTGACAAACTTTGCAAACTCCTATCTGATTTTATCCTCCAACCAGTTTTGAGGCGCTTCGATGTGTGGGGGCCATTGCTTTTCTATTTTTCCTACTTATAACCTCGATTCTTCCTCATTTCTCGTCTCTTATCTTTGTAATTTCTTCTCTGATTTTTTTTTCGCCAAAAACTTCTATTTTCTTCTCCTTTTCATCTCTACATTGAGTTGATCCCTTTTTTATCTTCTATTCGGGTCAATTCTACCTGCAAGATTTACGTTCTCCTCTTTCACCTCCACATTCCCCTCAACGAGTTCAATTTTCCCCCAATCCAAAATTGACATCAATCCAGGGACAATGATGAAACCTAAAAACATAATTACGACATAATCAAGTCAACAACATAGATCATCAACAACAAAGCCATCACAAGTTCAAGATCATCAACGAGCAAAGATTTCATTTTTCCCAAATTTGCAGAAATAATTCAAAATGACAAWAACCCCCCCCCCCCCAAAAAAAAAAGGATTTCAAAGCAGAAGTAAACAAAACCGACTAAATCAAACACTTAAATAAGCTATACAATGTACAAAATAAAAAAAAAGGTTAGATTCTTGTACTAGAAAGCTCATAATTTGAAGCCATGCTATTCGTCATGTATCCAGGCTTCGACATCTTCAATGCGTGACCTTCAATTGCTCAGTAGGAAGAAAAACAACAAAATTACAGGAGAAGAGAGAGTGCTAATTTGAGGAGAGAGAAAGGAGGCAAAGAAAAAAAGTGGGATGAAAATGGGTGAAGGAATGAGATGATGAGAGTGATTAGACGCGGGTGTTTGAGTATTAAAAAGGTTAGTTTAAATGATTTAGTTAGGGGTATAAAAGTAATTGCATGGAATATGTTAGTTTTGGGGTGAAGGAGGAAAGGGTGGGACCCACATGCCGAAAAAGTTTTTTTTTTCCACCGGAGGATAGTTATTTTTAATGTTTTAAAAAAAGTGAATAGTTTTTTCTAAATTTTGACTGTAAGTGGGTAATTATTGGCAAAATTTCCTTTTGATTATTAATAGTAAAGAACTAGTTTGACCCTTTGCGACTATGTAACACCCCAATAATTCTCCACCTTTACCTGTGAAATAAATAAACTAAAATACGGAGAACCATTGGCGTGTCACCGCCACGTGTTCAAACGTTTAGGCAAAACAATCYTTTGCAGCGGAAATCAAAAAGAATATAGTTCAACCAAATTATAAAATCCAGAAGTTGTATAAAATCGATTGACAAGTTGGAACCGTTAGGGCCCTTATTCGTAAACCATAATAAAATTCTTTTTAAAAACAACCAAATGGATCTAAGTTACAAAGTCGTTATGTAAAGTCTACGTTATTAAATCAAATTATTAAAGCACGATCGGCTCTCACTCATCCCAACCATCCAAGGCTAGTCATCTGATTGCAAATCCTGTAAAAAGTCTGCTCCCCATAATTTCCAAATGAAATAAGGATCATCACAGGTCCACCAAAGGAAGAAAATGTGGACAACACACAAAACACAAAAACACGCAATCAGCAAAGCTGAGTACATACAAATTACGAAATCAGAAAATAAACGGACAGCATCTCCCCTAAAAACTGGACATACCAAGTTACGACACCTGCTTAAAAACAAGAGAAAACCCAACTGTGGTGTTCATAACCACTTAACAACATTATACTTATATACAGTTAACCCCGAACTCAAACCAAACCATCAACTAAATATTACACACAACTGCTCCAAAACAATACAATCTCAAATCCTCAACTGCTTCTGTTAACTAGATTGTACCTGCAAAATGACTCACTCGACTCCAATATAAGACCCAATACATTTCATTACATTTGTTAAGATATGAGCAACAGACAAGGTTGTCCAATCCCAGACACACGAGGTGCCACAATTCAACCAGACACACAAGGTGCCACTATTCGAACCAGACACACAAGGTGACATAGTTCATCCCCCATGCCTCCCCGTCGAAAGACATCAAAAAATTCAATAAACCAGATGGCGAACGGGCGCGACTCCGTCACCATAGTTAGATGAGATCTCAAACTAACCCCATTTGGATAAAACCCATTTGGATAAAATCCGTTTTTAAAGTAAATATAAAGAGACGCGTTGATCAGACGGCCCTAGTAAGGAAGCGAATCAATCGCAACCCCAACCCCTGATTGTCAATACTCTAGACGTGCACAAATCCAGAGTTTTATTGCTCACTCATATTTCATTATTAATTGTTAATTATCTGACAAGATCATATGACTCACAATCAAGACCACAAACCACATTGCAATACTTTTAACACAAATTATTCCTTTAATTAACAAACCTGTTGGACAAGCCAACTAACCTCGTCATTAAGACTTGAATACTTCCCTTTGCTCGATTCACACCTCATATCATGAACGAGTAATAACATAACCTCATGGAGCAAGTCATACTTGACTCCACTTAATTCATCTTATATTGTAAACAACCTCATGAAGCAAGTTATACTTGACTCCACTTATACCATCAATAGACCAATCCAATTTATCATAGACAATAGACTAATATCAATCCTCATATCAAATCTCATGAACAAACCAAATTCCTCAATATTCCACAGTTTCTCAATTATCGACCCAATACACAAATAAATGACTTATTCGTGACTCCCAAACAATTCCAAGGAAACATATACATCAAGGATACATATACATATACGTCAAGGATTTCGCAAGTAGTACGTACCTTGAGCCAATTGAATACAAAGTCAATCCAATACTCAGAAATCGACCTCTACGAAGTCTCCTCCTAATCATTTTACAAAACTTGAATCAATACACTTTGCACGTAATTTACAGCAATACTGAGAAGCTTAACAAGCCTCGAAAAACCATTCGAACAATGTTTTTATACCTCACAAAACCCTCATTTAATAGTATGAATAATATACTATAGTCTTAGCTTGAAAAATCATGAAAATCTAACTTTTCAATAAGAAATTTCAACACTTTAATTCAGTGAATAATCCTGAAAATTTCCCTTTAATATAAAACCTTTAAAAACTCACAAACATATGCATACAAGTGGTACAATATATTAAACCATCGATTTTGATGTGAAAACCCATTATTCTCAATACTCATAGCTTCAAAAATATTTATGAAAACCTGAAATTTATTAAAACTTGCATAAATCAAAGTCTAAGTTTGTATAAATATATTATAAGTCATAAACAAGCTTAATTCATATTAAAACATGACTTAGATTCATCAAAACTTCCAAATACCCTTAAAAACCAATCTGAAATTTGTGTTTAAAGCCATAAAATTCAACTTTTGATGTCAAACAATTTTCATATAACACAAAACTAGTATTAATTAATCCTTAACTCTTAAAACATGAAAATCCCCAATTTAAAGCCCTAATTTTATAATTAAACYAATCTGAAAATTAATGAAATCATCAAAACYATTTAYTACTACTAACAACCTATTCAAAATGATTGTATAAGTAATTGATTATAAATTCTAACATAAAAGAATCAATTAGAGCATGATTTTGAAATATGGAAAAGAAGAAGAAAAATAAGAAGAGAAGTAGGGGGAGAGGGAGGACCGCTGCTGTGGTGGCGGCAGTGGTTCACGGCGGTGGGCAGCGGCGTGGCGGTGGTGGCACACGGACAGCGCAYCAACGACACAACACGCAGCAGCAAGTTACAACAACGCAGCAGCAACAACAGTGAAGGAGCAACAGCAACGCAGCACGGCTGCGGCCTCCGATCAGCACCTCCGATGGGTTGCGGTTGTCGGCGTCAGGCAGCGAGGCAGCCACGGTAGCAGCACACTCGTGTGACAGCTCTCCCCCTCTCTCTCTCTCGTGTGTTCTGTCTCGGCTTTCCTCTCTCTCTCTCCCTTTTTTTTTTTTTTTTTTGTTTTTGAAACTCAAAGTGATGGAAAGTGGCGTGAAGTGTATGAGAAAAAAGGATAAAACCCTTTTAATTAAATTAGGTTTTATTTAGAAACATTTTTGAATATCCCTTTTTTTTTCTTTTTTTTTTGTTAAACTATCGTTTTGGATAAAATAAAGTTAAAATCAAATAAAAAGATATTATGAAATATATCTTAAGCGAAAATGATAAAAWTTAAATAGAACTTTAAGTAAATCGAATCGTTTTATAAAATAATTGTTTTATATTTATAAGAAAATATAATTATAAATATCCGAAATTTACGGGGGATTACAGACTAGGCATGATCATCACAATTTTTATTGATCACTAATGATAACCAATTGAAATTAAATTGTTTATGATTTTTGTTTTGTTATTTTAATTTATTTATTGTTTAATCTTATGATTCATTTGTAAGTCAACGGTTATACAAAGTACCCCTTAGACATTATTTTAGTATTGACTATTGAGTATATAGGTTCTTCCATACCGAAAAAAATAGTGCTAGTAATGATGTGTCATCGGAAAGGTAGAAAATTCACGTGATAAAAAATATGTGATAAAAAAAGACAATCATTAATTATATGATTGCATAGAGGCATAGATTTCCTTCCCTCGTCCTAACATTCCACATGTTGACTACCACACTACTATATATGACATTTGTTACATTAATTTAACCTCGAGGCCTCGAAATGACAAAACTTAAACGAAAAGGTATATATTTATGGGAATCAAATCAGGGGTATACATTACAAAACCAACTTAACAAAGATTCAATAAAGATGTGAAAATTATAGTGAATAGCGCATGCATTACGTCATTACTTTGTTGGTGTGTTGTGTATGGTTCATCATTCAATTTTAGATTGTTAGAAAAAGATCATATCATAATCCTAACTTTTGTAACCTAATTAAAAGATGATGTTAAACTTAATAATTTCTTGCAAATTGGATGATGATCGCAAACCAGTGATAAATAAATAATTTGAATGGACTTCATAATCTCTCTGAAATCATCAACGTATACAATCTCGTTGCAGCAACTTGGATTTGACATTTTTATTGGAAAGTCATTAATGGTATCAGAGCAATAATATGTATAAATATAATAATAATAATAATAATAATCATTTACTTCGTATATCTTATGCATAAATTAAACCTACCATTCTTTACTTCTTTATTTTCCACATTGATACAACAATCATTTCAACTAAGTAACTTAGATAATCATTATGTTACAATGAACTTCTATCATCGTTAGCAATAATGACGACCATATCAGAATTAGGGAAAAAAAATAAACTAAATGTTATTCCATATGCTACATATTAAAATCCAACCTATCTAGTTTTGTATTTTGCGCCGACAAATACGGTGTTTGCAATTATCAGTAATCTACAATCGCACACTGACAACTCTAGTTGCCTCGAGTTAACTTAAAAAAAAATAACGAAGTTCAAAAGGTAAATCGGAATTTGACAATGCACATGATACCATATTTATAAAGGTGAAGAATGTTTCATTTTGGTTCAAAGTTAGGTCCTGTTCTAGTGTTCTCGTCAACATATTTAGATAATTTTTTCAGTAAAAATAAATTCAGTTCAATAGTAATAAGTTCAGTTCAATGACAATAAGTTCAGTTCAGTAAAAACAAGTTCAGTTCAATAAAAATAAGCTCAATCCTCAAGTTGTTAAAATTTCAGTAAAAATAAGATCAGTTAAGCAAAATTCAGTTGACGAGAACAAAAGCCTTAGTTCTTAGGCCCAATTTAATTTATGCAATGTATTAAACTTGTTTACACACATCCAAATGATGAGAAACTAAGCGATATCACAGTTGACTTCATGAGAACGAACAAAATTGGAGGCTGAGGAGCATAGGTGAAACTATGAAATTACATGGTGTAATTGTGAGATAGATACCATTTGTACGTAAAATTTCACTTGATTTGAGTGCTACCAAAACGAATCAAGTTTAGAGATAGAAAAAAGATAAAAAAAATTTAAGAAACGATTAAATATATAAATAAGCGTTTATTAGATTTTTAGTTACCGCCTACGACATAAAATTATTTTGATTAAAAATCTTAACCTAAGGACAACTCACACATAAAACCTTAACCACTAAGTTTTCAAAAGATTTTGACAAATAACTGAAATAAGGCATGAAATCACTCAATAACATTACATAATCATTATTATTACCATTTACATGATCTACAATTTACAATATGTGCCATTGATTTGCAAGAATGCTCTTGTATAGTATCACCCCCGCTGACGTGGCGTCATCACGGGCCCATGTGGGCCCCAAGTAGGCCCCACCATGCATGAGGACCATGTGTTAAGATATAAATAAAACCCCCTAATCACACTGTTCACCCTCTAACTTTTCTGCTTTCTGTGCTCTAATTTTCTCTCTCATCAGTGGTCACCCCACTTCACAAGAATAAATTGTTTTTTTATACTCATTTTTCATTAAAAAATTACGCAGCATTTTCATTTTCATTTTCGAAGATCACCATCATCATGCTCATGAGACGTTCAATGGGGAGGTACGTTTGATTCAAACTAATGTGGTACAAAAATTGAAACTTTAATTGTTCAGTAAAGAAAACTGGAATTTTGCACTGTTTAACAACTACTCTACTAAACAAAGGATTTTGATTCTCACTTGGGTAGTGAAAAAACAAAGAAAATATTAAAAAAAGAGGAAATTAAGTGTGAACACCATTGAATTTCATTTGGGTTTTTCTCAGTTTGCTCTGAAATTGAAGTGATATCATAAAAGAAATCAAAGAAACGTTGAATGAGATTAATACCATTTCTAGTTGTCGGTTGTTTTCTCTTGATTTTACTCTCTCTTTCAGTGTCAGATTATTTTTTGTAGCTATTAATTTCCTTATTTTGATGATTTGAGTAAAAGGGTTTTTTTCCATTATTATTGTTTTTCTGTATTTTTCATCATTTTAATTTATTTGTACATTTATGGAATGTGGGTTGTTGAAAATTATTGAGTGGAGTAACGTATGCTGGAAATGTGCCAAAAAATGCTGAATTGTTATTATTTTTAATGATAAATGATTTTCTTTTGTGGTTTTAGGTAATGAAGAAAAATTGTGCTATTTGTTGGAGAAAGAAGTTTTCCAATTCTGTTGATAGTAGTGCTGCTGCTGCTGTTGTTTTGTGCATTTGGGGTTTTCTTGTTGGAGTGTGTTTTGTTATGTGAAGGTGATTGAGTTAGGGTTTGGGTGAGAGTAGAAATGGTGAATAATGCTTTAAATGAGGGAAAAGGAAAAAGAAAACCAATTGATGCAACAGTTGGAGGGTTAGTTTGGGTTCAAAGGAAAAACGGGTCTTGGTGGCCAGGTCAGATTGTGGGACTTGATGAGTTGCCTGAGGATGGTTCGGGTTCAGGCTCTCTGAGAGCAGGGACACCCATCAAGCTATTAGGTCGTGATGACCCATGTTTGTGAGTCCTTTAAACCTGTTGCTCTTTATTTTTATTGAATGCCTTTTCTTGTTCACATTTGGTTCTGTGATTGTATCTTGCTGCGTAAGTGTGGAAATTTGCATAAGATATAGTGCACATAACTGTGAAAATGCTTGTAGTGTATACTTTGGAGTTGGCATAAGTGTGAAAATTTCTTACAGTATGTTTGAAAATGTCTATACGTTGATGCGTGTGTTCCAGCATTGTTTGGGATGTGTTTGTTCGTTGTGCTGTTTAGTACAATTTGATGTTTCTGCAAGCTGCATTGCAAAAAGTGAACTTATCGTAGGTGTTAATTTAGCTTTCTTTACTCTTTAGTATGACGTTTTTTGTGTATTGAGCTTGCGACTAGTTAGCTTAACAACTTATGTGGTACTGTTTCATCACCTCAAAATAATTGTAATTTGTGATGGAGGGCTGGTGTTCAAAGGCTGAATAATAGTGGAAATGACGAAAGCTTTATAAATTGTGGTTAGAATTATCTTTTGGTCACATTATGTCTACTTATACTAATCATATAGATTGAGATTGAACTTTTTAAGTTTTGAAAGTGCATAGGTTAGTGCACATTACAAGTCATGACATACTCTTTTAGTTGCTCAAAACGGTTTTCCCCTTTTATGAGGATAAATGACGTGGAATTTTCTAGGTCACGTTTGCATGACTCGTTAGGTTATGTAATCGAAAGAACAGGCGAGTCAAATTATCATTTTAATAAGAGTGCCTTCTTTTCTCCTAAGTATAACTGAATTGAAGGCGGACTGAAAACTTCCTCCTTTTGTCGTATGATGTCTTCTCTGTCGGTCACTGTAGAGCTCAATGGAGATTTCATATCTGATTCCTTTGATTAGGAACACTTGGCAGTAAGTAAACATGTGGAGTTATTTGCATTGTTTTGGGAGGAAAGGACAATCGTCCTTGATTGAGTTTCTTTCTGTGAAAAATGCTCAGCCTTTTCAAGACTATTGTTGAAATTTTGAATGCATCAACTTTGTCAGATCGGTGAAGTTTATGATATTGGCTGGATGCCAATGAGGTTTAATGGGGTCTATCCTTTTGATATCGTGAGGGTATCGGGGGTTTCACTGCAGCCTTTTGGGTTTATTGCCACAACTAAATTTTTCTGAGAAACCCTCTGCACTTCACTTTAGTATTTTGAGTGGCAAAGCTGCATACATGTTGATGCCCCTTGACTCCTCCCTCAACTTTCAAAAGACCTTATGCATTTATTTTCTCTGATTTGTTTGTAAGATTTTTCTTTAGTATATATTTTTGTTGGAAAGAAAGAGGGGGCTTTTTTAAGATATAAACAGTTTGCCTATATGTTTGGGAGGTCTTGGTTTGATGTCCTTCAAATCTGCGTTGGTCTTGCGGAGCCTCGTGTAAATACAAGTATTAGAAGATTCAGGAGAATGTTGATTTATATGGTATAGTTGCTATTTTTCCTATCTTAAGTATCCGTATATGTTATTGCGCTGAAGTGATTGATCAGGCTAACAAGTTCGGAGTCATCGGAAAGTTTTGGGGAAATTTTCATATTCTCTTGATAGGTTATTTAGTATTTGAACTGTGAAGTATAAACTTACATTGTTGCTGAACCTTTTAAGAGTTAGCAGCTCCCTTGAAAACAATGGACTAGACAAACTGTATCTTGTATGCTCCTTTGTTCCTTTTGTTTTATACACTTTCTCATTAATTCTTCAAACTTTTACTTAATTCCTTGTACAAATAGTCAAATACCTTTCCCTACCTTTATTGGCAATAGCTCCACCGTAGCTAATTCCCTTTCTAACTTAACAGAAACAGCTGTAGAAATTTAGCCATGAAAACAAGGAAAAATAAAGAGGGAACTCGATTGAGTGAAAGTCAGGATCTGCTAGCCCAAAAGTACAGTACAGTAGTAATGAAGTTTTTTTAAACCTAACAGTGTTTAAATTCCAAGAGATCTTTTTATATTTAATTGCTATAAGTATAAGATGATTAAGATTGAGTATCAAGTTTCCTTACTACTACTACCGCTACTTTATTTCCATAACTTAATTGATGTAATCTAGAACTTTATTACTCCTTATTGTGTTTCTTTATAGGTTGATGGTTGTTTGAGGAAGATAGAAGTAGTTCCCTACTACTATTTGCACGCTAGGTCTTGTTAGATGCTAGAATATTGTAGAATCTCCAAAACATTGTGTTAGGGAACAATTTCTTGGGTACAAACAAAAATGGGAAGAGATTTTAAAGAATCTTAGGTTTATAGATTGAGAGGAAAAATGTTGTTCACGAGGTATGTGAGTGTCACTAATATTTGTTGATTGATTTTTGACTTTTGTTGGTTTCCCCCCTACCAGGTACAGTTTTTCACATAAGTGTTGCGTTTTCTATTTGTCTTTGATTTTGCACCTTATGATGTTTCAAAAAACTTGTTTTAATCCGTTGTTTTACTATTAATTCCAACAATCAAATCAATATTTTAAAATTGTTGTTGGAATCATAATATTGCACGATGTCACTATCGGAAACTGATTTAAATCGCTTGTAAATAGTAGGGGTGTTCAAAGCGGATAGGGGAAAAATATCCGCCCATAAACTCTCCGATCCGATGTCCAAAATTTCGGATCGGATCACAGATCAAATGTATATTTTAACCTATTTTTGTTATTTTTTCCATATTACTTTATAATTTAATGAAAAAAATCGGATATTTCGGATATCCGAAAGTGCAAAAATTCCGATCAGAATTTGGTTCGAAAATTTTTGAATATCTGATCGGAAACCCTAAAAATCGAATCGGATATCCAATTTTTCGGACCGGATCACAGATCAGAACAATCGGATCGGATATTTTTGAACACCCCTAGTAAATAGTTAAAAAGGCAGAATTCTAACAATGCTACTCTAAGCCATTAAATGCACTTCAATATTTAGCAACGGATCTATTTGTCGTTATAGTATGATAATTCATAGCTAGAATTAGGTAGCGACGGAGTAAGTTGGAATAGACCAGTTGTTAAATGCGTGGTTGCTAATTACCGATTGTTTCCATCACTAGTTCACTTTTTTGCATCTTGCAACAGACAAAGTCACAAAGAGGAGTCCATGACTTTGATGTACATCCCTCTTGAATACTATCATTTGCAGTGCTAAGAGATCTTTAATTGCAATTAGATAAAATTCAAGTTCAAATGAATACTTTCTGCTATCCAAGGAGAAAAAATTCTATAAATAATACTTCTTTTTTTTTTTTTTTTTTAGTTGTTTCACTTTCCATTTTGTTATGTTTTCAATTAGTTGTTCCAAACCAATCTAAAAATAGTTTTTTTACTTTTTACCTATTTTATTTACTCTAACATTAATGGATTACTCCTTTCTAAATTCAATCTATTTATCACTCTAACATTTATCACTCTAACATTTATCACTTCACCCAATCTATTTATCAAAAATTATTTTTTTCCCAAAAATTTCCATTCACTCATTTACTCTTTTACCTAACTTACTCAACTATTTTATCTAACTTACTCAATTATTTTATCTAACTCAATCAACTCTTAAACACCTTGCCAAAGAGGTATGGAACATCTTAAAAAAACGGTGTTGCTGCTACTGTTGTTATTTTTTGAATATGAGTAAACACTTGCGTACTTGATAATAGTAACTTATGTTTGTGAATTTCGTAGGATCCTACAATTTCACGATTCAATTATGAGACTCTTGTCGAATCAATGTAGATTTTTTATTCTTATTCCTTTTGGGTATACTACAAGCAAAATTAGGTTTTCAGACTTTATATTATCCTTGATTGGGGCTAGTTGAGTGAGGTGTAAGATTTTTTCCAAGTAGGCAAGTACAATCACCATTATCAGAATATGTCTTGTGTTGCTTCACTTCTGTATTATTCACCCTGGTAAGATTTTTGTTGAATTGAAAATGATGTTTTTGTTCTGTACTATGATTCTATTAAACTGCTTCCAATTAGAGTATCAAGTTTAAGATGTAGAAGTAAGACTTATTTCTCACTGGAAGAGAAGGTAAAATTACACCCTTCTCTTTTCTTGGGTATTATAGTCAAGATTTGCTATCAAATATTTTGTGCTCTCGTGAAATAGTTCATAATAGAATAGATTAGTCATTACTTTACAGGATGGGTAGATGAAGCATGAGAATCATTAGCAGCAGAAACAACAAGCAGGATAATTTATTGAACACCTCAATATACGGCTACTACCCACCATTCTCTCTCTCTCTCTCTCTCTCTCTCTCTCTCTCTTTCTGTTCTTCATTCACTAATTTCTTCTCTCATCTATCCTATGGTTCGTTTTGTGCTCTCCATTCATTGGTTTGGCATCAGTTTGCAAGAGCTGTCTTATGTCTTTTTATGGAGGGACTCTGATGGGCTTTCTTTGGTTCTGTGCTATTTGATCCAGAAGATTGGATTTTTTTTTTTGCGTATTGAATCCCTGTCTGTGTTCTTATCATTCCTATTGGATGTTAGTGTAATTAGAGTTCAAGGAGAATGTTCTCACATTTTAGGAACTGTCGTTTTCATATTACTTTGGATCTTTGAGTTATCTGATTTGCACATGGAAATCATTTTTATTGGGTGTTAGTGTTGATTGATTGTTCAAGAAGAAATTTATATGATACAAACTTTTGTTATAGTAATACTCTTTTGATTTTTGAGCTGTCGTGAAATGTACTTGTATTTATTTGTTTTATCTTCGACATTTGCTAGGGATTGGTATGATCTTGAAACAACTAAAGTGGTCAAGGCCTTTCGCTGTGGAGAACATGAGACCTGCATTGAGAAAGCAAAGGTCTCAGCACCTAAGTTATTAAAGAGATCATCGAAAATTCCGCGGAGAGAAATTGCTATTTTTCGTGCTCTTGAGATAGAAAATAATAGCCTAAATAAAAACTGCCCAAACTTTGCAGATTCCGAGTTAACCAGTGCCTGTGAAGACAATTCAAACTCCACACAGGAGGCATCTCGCTCTGGTATAACTTATGAAGAGACTAATGGGTCTACTTGCTTGAAGGGGCAACATCACCATGGAAAGAGGAGGACCCCACTTGACTCGGACGATGAAGGTTATGAAGGTTTTAGGCGTATGAAAGGACTCAATGAACTAGGTGTAGGTTCCAACCGGAAGGCTGGAGTTTTGGCATTAGCTTGTCCTGTTAATGGTACTCAAGCAACTAATGTTAAGGAAGTGGGAACTCTGGCAAATGGAGGTTCTTTGTTGTCTCTTAAGATAAAGAGATCTCAAGTGATACAGACTGATAAGCTGTGGAATAGGAAATATCGCCAGCATCCATTGACCAATGTTTTGGAGAATACAACAATGGTTCCTGTTCAAATAATCTGTGACGAATTTGCAAATCCTTCTGAGAGACCTGATTCTATATCTTTGTATGAAAGTGAAGATGATAGTGAGTATGTAAGTGAAGATGATAGTGAGGTGAAGGATACTGAACTTTTGAGCCCGCACCTTCTCGAGGCTTATTCTTCAGACACACAATTTGATGTCCCATTTATCGATGAGGAACCAAACTCTTCTGGTACGTATCTATTTTGGCCTTTACGGTATGTTTATGTGTTCATCTTGGATTATTCATGCTGAGAATTGTTGACTATGCTTTGCTCTCTCTCTCATTTATATATGACGGATTTTGTTATCAGGTTTTTTCCCAGTCTGTCATCTCCCTGGTGCCTTTAAAGGAAATTCCAGTCACAATGAACATGCCTTTGTCAACCAGAAAGTGGAGCAAGGTGTTTCCAGATGGCAGTCAAAGGGAAAAAGGAAGGCAAGATATTTGAGCAAGAATGCTGATCTAAGCAATTCGGCAAGTTTGCACGGCTTACTAAGTGGGTTCCCAAGCATGAGAAATCGATTTTCAGTACCGTCTTCTTTTCAGAGATCATCATTCCCTTATACTCAGATGATTCAGCCACATTTTTATTGTTCTGAATTCCCCAACGTTCCATCATTGTATGAGGTTGAAGTAACTGTGGAAGCTTCAAGACCGCCAGTGCGTTTTGTTCCTTATGTCTCTCTTGTGAGCAAGGTCAGCGGTCAACCCATCACGGGTCACCCTATAGTAGTTGAGGCTTTTGAAGATGGGTTTTGTGATACTTACCTGTCAGATGAAAGCTATGAGCTGGATGATGAATCTGCAAGAACAAACGTTGTAGCTAAGCCAGAAAAACATGAAACCAAGCGGGTCAAATTCTGGCCTCATTTTTCTCACCGGAAGGGTAAAACTAATAAGTCAAAGGGGAGACGTGGCTCTTCATCAAGGAAGGCAAAGACAAGGAAGTTGTCTTCACTAATTAGTCCCCAGAAGCTACAATCAGAGAAAGGAAAAACTTTGATACAGGTTTCTAAGGGTCCAACGCTGGCTTGTGTTCCATTGAAGATAGTTTTCAGTAGGTTAAACGAGGCATTAAGTGGGTCACGATCAGCTCATCGATCTTTGTCATTTAATTACACATGACGGTGAAACTCAAGCTTGTTGTGCAGTAGATTGGAGTCGAAATGATTTACATTTTACATACATACAAAACAAAGGATATTAATTTTCTTACCTTAGTTTAATTTTTTAAGTTATACAGATGAAAAACTATGAGGTAGTCTAATTTCTGTTGCAGGTATACAAAGTGTAATGAATATAGTCAAATTAAACCTGTATATTGGGACTAATTGGTAGGAGCTGAAGGTTTTGTTATTTCATTTATTTAATTTAATTTTATTGTATTCTTTAATTTTTTTTGCTGTGAATAATTCAGTTTGTATGAAGTTTGATAGCACAAACATTGAAGGCCAGTTTGTTTCTGGCTTTGTAAATTATGTAAATACACAGAATTGCAAGGTTAAAGCTTGCATATTCATTACAATGCAGCTTTCTTTGTTCCGGATTTCTAGTTATTGATTTATTTGTTCATAATAGTGGCTTGAAGCATTGTGTTTGCCCTCTGTTGTCTGATAACAGGGCAACTTTACAACAGCAGAAACGCCGATGCAAGTTCTATGATGCCTCTTCTGTAGGAAGATTTTGTAAAATCAGGTTGTTTGATCTGTCTGCAAGTGTACTAAGTGTATCATCTTAGTTTAATCCACTTTTTTATTTTTATAAAAAAACTAATTTTCAACTTTCAAGCTATTATGGCATTAACTAGCAAGCTCAGCTTTACAATACCTATTTTAGTATTTTTGGACTTCATTTTTTTTAGACACCTATTTAAAATTCAATATTGTTTCTTTCAATCTTAATAGTTTTTCTTTCCATGACAAAACAAAATTTGAATTATAATTCGAAAAAGGTAGATTCATTTATTGAGGACATAGGTATGATATTTTTGTACATTAAAATATATGTAACCAAATTAATTGAGATGATATATTATTGTTTACATATTGAGATTGTATAGAGATGATTTTGTTTATACATACACGGTACACGTAAGATCACGTGTTGCATTCTAGTAAAAAAAAAAATCCCGTGTTGCATTGAGTTACATTTTTTTTAATAATTATTATTTGAAAGTAAAACACGACACTGTAAAACTTGATAAATAATAAAAAGTCGACATATAAATATGAGCAAGACATGATCCGACCCAATGAGCTTGTGAGCTAAGCTAGAGTAACCGAACTCTCTTTCAATAGACAAGAATCGAATGACATATCATGACTCATGAGAATAACACAGCCATGACTCGAGATAAAAACGATATAAAACAACCCAATATAAAATTATAACATTAGGTTTGAGTTTTATTTTATTTTATTTTTATTTTTTTTTTGTAGAGTGATTAAATTATATTATATTTATTTATATTGAGTGCTAATTTTTGGAGAAAAACTCCACTTATTATTAGTCGCACGGAAGAAGAAGGAAAAATAGAGAAGCCATTAGCCACCCCCACAAGAGGAGAGAGAAAGAGAGAGTTTGGGGTTTTGACAAAACCCTCTTCTTCAGTTTAAGGGAGTGACTGTTGTAACATACAACACATTCATTTACAACATCAAATCTCATCTCTTCTCACTTCTTTCCTAAATTTTTAGGGAAAACTAGATTAACAAATAAATTTAATTTATCAACGTTTTTTCAAAGAATTTATAATATTCTCATCCTTTTGTTTTTGTTTGTTTTTTTTGGGGGGTTTTTCTCCCCCTTTCAGATCTTCTTGCTATCTTTTGGGTTGCTCCGAGAATAGGGTTTTTCTAGTTTTTATTATTTTTTCATATTTATTTTTTTGTTTTGATAAATTTCTGGGTTTTGTGGCGCATGCTGAAAACATGCCAATTTTTCTGATTTTTTTTGATTTTGTGATTTTCTTGGTGGTTTCTGGGAATGGTGAATAAGTTTCAATGTTTTAGTAAGAGGGTTTAAGTTATTTCCGGAGTAGATGCCATGAAACTATTACCAACTTCATAAAAAAAAAATCATCAAGTTTTCATTTTTATTTTTTTTAAAAAGTTTTTTTAAGCTATTTTCTTGTTCTTTGCATTTGGGGTTTTGATATTAGAGTGTATTCTTGATTTGAAGTGAGGAAAATAATGGTGGGTAATGTGGAAGAAAGGAGAAAAGCAGTAGATGCAACAGTTGGAGGGTTAGTTTGGGTTCAAAGGCGAAATGGGTGTTGGTGGCCGGGTCAAATTGTGGGACTTGATGAGTTATCTGAGAATGGTTCGGGTTCGCCGAGATCCGGGACACCCATCAAGCTATTGGGTCGTGATGACGCAAGTGTGTGAGTTTTTTCTTTTACTTGTTACTCTCTCTTCTTCTAATGTGTATATGTATGTGTATGTGTTTTTGGTTTTGTGATTGTTAGTTTGGTAGTTGTGAGGTGCTGATTTTACTGTTTATGTGACTGGTATGTGGTAAACATGAGTGTGATATATGTCAATGTGTGTTGATTCTAAAACTCTAGTTTATGTCAATGCTTGGATGACTACTTTTTCTCTAAATGGTCATTGAATGTGTGTGCGCTCATTCTCACCGAAAGAGTCACCCTGTCGAGTGTCGATTACTCGATTGAGCTACCTCATCTTTCTCTGTGTATTGAGCTTATTTTATGTTGGCTGTAAAAATTTTGTGGTGCTTCTTAGCACCATTTTGTTGTAAAATTGTGCAAGGGTAAAAGCAAAACTCTATTGAAAAGGTCCAAATCTAGTTTATGTGGGCTGTAAAAATATTCTGGTGCTTCTTAGCACCATTTTGCTGTGAACTTGTGCGGAGAGAAAATGCAAAATTCTATTGAAAAGGTCAAAATCTATTCTTAGCACCATTTTGTTGTGAACTTGTGTGGAGAGCAAATGCAAAGCTCTATTGAAAAGGTCCAAATCTATTCCCTTGGTGGTTGAAATTAGCTTTTAGGTCACTCTATGTGTGATAATGGAGCCTGATATTGAACTTTGTACTCTTTAGATAGGTCATAGGTTGGCATGTGGTATGAAATATAGAATATGGATGACCAGTTAAGACGTCATGGTAAATTGGTAATTTGGTATCAAGTAAGTACCTTTGATGAAGCTGTTATACTCTGGTTTACATAGCCTGTTGGTTAGTGATTTTCCTGTCACCGAGGAGAATTGATGTGGCTCTTTAGGAGGACATGTTGGAAGCTGCAATAAAAATGAGAGGCAGATGACCATTGCGATAAGTGTGCTAAATACTGGAGGAAGTAGCATGTGTCCCAGAGTTTTGTTGTAAAGTTGTGTCATTTTTAGAGTTTTATACTGGCTGCAGTGTGAGTTTATGTGTGTATGTGAAGTTGAGAAAATGATGATGATAAGGCATTCTGTAATCTGATGTAAAATTACCTTTCAAATGTTTTTATGGAAAGGGTGGAGAGGAGATTTATTACACAAATGAAAACAACAATGCACGAGACATCTTTGGAAAACTTTCCTTAAATCCTTATTCTCGTGCATTCTTTGGGGGTATAATTTTACATTTTAACCTTAGTTTTGAACATATATGATACCTGCTTGCATAATATTGTGTTTGAGGGTGTTCCTGTCTTTGTAAATTATGTCTTTGCTTTTTTATGGCAAAAGACCTGTGTATAACTCGATGCCTGATGTGGACGGTATGCACTGGTAAAACATTGTACTATTCAATTGCAGAGCTGCTCTGTTAGGCTGTCAACCAGGCATTCGAACTTGTCTTAAATGCTCTTGGGAGGATGGTTGATTAAGGTTGGTTGTTGTGCATGTGTTTACCTAATGTGTGGATGACCTCCTGGTCTGCTGTTCACTGTTCAACCTTTCAGTCGCTTCCCCTTAGCTAGAACCTAAAGCACATGGAAGGTTTTGAGTGAGGTGGGGGGATTGGGGGGGGGGGGGGGGGGGGTTCAGTGGTTGGTATGTTGATGGAAGAAATAAAGTCATGCGCTTAATTGCTAACATGTCTTGAATGTGGCTGGAATATATGTATAAATATATTAATATAACCTTGCGCAAAATCTTGCATGCTGATTATTGTGCACATGTCCACATTACTTCTTCACACATTTATTTTTATGTTAGTACGGTCAGTGTTTTTAAGCTTGGAGGGACCCTTCTTTGGAGTTCTGACACATAATAAGGTCACTTTAACATTGTCTAGAAAGATACATGAGTAACTTAGGCATGATACACGTTACATGTTATACTCTCCCAAGGCTCAAGATAAGCTGCTGTTGTAATTTTCTGCTGACTGTGGAGTCTATTGAATATGCTATTGCTGTTCAACCTGTGTGTGTGTGTGATGGGAGGGGTGCAGAGGACCTGTCCTTTCTGAAGTGAAAGGGTGATGGAAGCTTTAGTAAGTCTAGCCTCTCCATGTCATTGAATTGCACTCATAATTATGTTTTTTTTTTGGTTGGGGGGGTGGTGACAAATGTTATTGTTTTGGTGTGTCACTTCAATGGGTTTTTTTGTTCTCTTGTTAGCCCTATGCCCCTATGTATGGATAGAAGAAAATGGAAGGAAAGGGAGGGGGACAAGTTTCCTTGTTTGGGATGGGGGAAGGAGGAGGACTCCATTTTCCCTTCCCTCTTTAATACGTTCAATCCAGAGATTTGGAGGGAACTGGACCATAATATCCCCTGCTCCTTTGAAGTATGTTGGTGTTATTCACTCTAATACTCCGCAAAAACAAAGTGCTTTAATATCAGTTTGCTACTCAAGTGCATTTCTGGATTGGAACTTTAGGTTCTACAGTTAGTTTCTTCCTTCCTCTATAGAGTTTCTAATGATCTATCCTGGCGCTATTATCTTCTAGTAGAATATATGCTTTTTTGTATTTGGGTTAGCTATTCAAACTTCTGTGTGTTCTGGTTCATATGTACTTTGAAGGGCTTTTGTGCTATTTGAGCGTTAATAATTTGCTTGCTTCTTGCAGACTGCGATGTTTTGGACATCCTTAGGATTTTTGAGTCTCTTGTTACATACTTCAATATAATTTTATTGTCCTTTCGTTTTTGACAGGGATTGGTATGATCTTGAGACAACGAAAGTGGTCAAAGCATTTCGTTGTGGAGAATATGACACCTGCATTGAGAAAGCAAAAGTCTCAGCACCTAAGTTCTTAAAGAGATCATTGAAATATCCACGGAGAGAAATCGCTATATTTTATGCTCTTGAAATTGAAAAAAATAGCCTGTTGAAAGATGCTCCAAACCTCAGTGATAATCCAGAAGATGAAGCACCAGTAAATTGTGAAAATGGTTCTGCTTCTGTGTCTCATCCTACTAAAGACAGCAAGTCTTCATCTGAGGGGACAGTTTCAGAGAACACAAGTGATTGTGAAGAGAATTCCAATTCTACACAGGAGTTGTCCCACTCTCTTATGTCATATAAAGTGACTAATGGTTCAACTTCTCTGAGAAGGCAGCGATTTAAAGGAAAGAAAAGGAAGACCCCAAATGATTCTGAAGATGAATGTAATGAAGGGTCTAAGCGTATGAAAGGACTTAATGATCTGGGAGTAGGTTCTGAGCGGAGAATGCAAGTATTGGCGTTGGCAAATCCCGCTGCACCAAGGAAAGTGTCACTTAATGGTAGTCAAGCTCCTGGTTGTACAGCAGTCGAAACTCTGGCAAATGGAGGTGCTGTGCCCAGTCTACCGTCTTATAAGAAAAAGAGATCTCAAGTGGTTCATATTCATGAGCTCTTGAAAAGAAAATATCGTCGGCGACCATTAACTAAAGTTTTGGAACATACAACAATGGTTCCTGTTCACATAATTTGTGATGAATTTGCAAATCCTTTTGAGAGATCTGATGCTGTATCATCTGCTAATGAATGTGAAAATGGTAATAAAGTTAAAGATATGGCTTTGATGAAGAAGTACCTTCTTGATGTTGATACTTCGCACACACTATTTGATGTTCCTTTTGTTGACGAGGACCTTCAGCCATCTGGTAAGTTGATAGTTTAGCTTTCTCTACCATATCATAAATTCAATTCACAAGCCATTTCCATTTTATTTCAAATGCTCTCAGTTGCAAACACTTCATTTTTCAGGCATGCATGTTTTCTATTGGTGCAATGTACAAACCTATAATACATGTTGAAAAATCAGGATCTTTATAATGACAGCCTTAAGTATGTTATTTCTCAGGGCTAATTTTGCAATATTCTTAAATTGCTGTTAGGTTGTAAGGGACTTATAACTCTACAAATAAAGTAAAATCGGTGGAAAAGCTATCAAATTTAGCTTTTGGGGGCAGTGGCACGTGGAGTAAATAAAATGTATAGGCTATTTTCCTGTTTTATTGCTAAGAAGCTAGTTTAGCCAGTCACAAACTAAATAAAATGTTATCTATGAGTAGTAACTATTCTTTAATAGCTAAGAACAGAATAATTCTTGCCTGACAGATCTTGTCACCCTCAGGATTCTATACTGTAAATCTGCTCCTCTTGTCTATCAATATACTAAGTATGTTTATGTATAATTATGAGTGCTGAGAAATAAATTGTGTTGTTCTTTATCAGATTTGTCCTCTATCAGGCAATCCTCTGCCTCCTTGAAGCCATGTGTAGGTGGTACTTTTAAAGGAAATTCCTGGCGCAATTTTCATGTGCAGGAGTCTTCTGCAGAGCCTGAGGAACTTGATGAACCTAGTCCTATCTATTGCAATGCACGTGTCAACGAGAAGGTGGAGAAAGGTGCGTCCAAATGGCAGTCAAAAGGAAAAAGGAAGGCAAGATTTTTGAGCAAAACTGATGATTTTATGAATTCCCAGAAGAAGTTGGATGCTGGTCATGAGAAATCAGATGCTTATGGCACGGGTCTTGAGAGTCCAGGCCCATCCTCGCCAAGTTCTAATGGTTTAATTAATGGGTTTGCTGATTTGAGGAAACACATTTCAGTGTCGACTTCTTCCCCAAGATCCTTCTCATATCACCAGCCCCGTTTTTTATTTCACTCCAGTTCAGAATTGTCTGATGTTCCATCATTGTTTGAGGTTGACGTAACTGTGGAAGCTACTAGACCTCATGTGCAACATGTTCCTTACATCTCTCTTATGAGCAAGTTGAGTGGCAAACCCATCACGGGTCACCCAGTTGCAGTTGAAGCTTTAGAAGACGGGTTTTGTGATCTTCTGACCTTGGATCACCCAGCTAGTGGAAGTTGTGAGATGGATGTTGAAGATACAGAAATGGATTTATTAGTTGAGCCAAAGAACCGTAAAACCAAGCACGTCAAACTGCGATCCCGTACCTCACGCCGTAAACGTAAATCTGCCAAGTCAAAAAAGAGATATGGCTCGTCATCGAAGAAGACAAGGAAGCTGTCTTCATTAAACAATTTTCACAAGCTGAATTCAGATAAGAGAAAACCCATGGTTCAGAGTTCCAAGGGTCCGACTCTAGCTTGTGTTCCGTTAAAGATAGTTTTCAGTAGGATAAACGAGGCATTAAATGGGTCAACGCGATCAGCTCATCGTGCTGTGACGATGAACAACACATGACAGTAAATCCCCCAGGTTCAATTTTCAGTAGGCTGGGGGTGAACAGATTTTACTTTTTATTCTCATAATTTTAATTTCCTTTACCTCTGGTTTTTATTTTATTTATTTTAGAGATTGTAGAATCTGAGGTAGTCTAATATCTGCTTTGGCATTTCAAAATGTAATGAATATGATCAAAGTTGTACATTCAGTCTGATTGGTAGGAGCTGCAACTTTTTTGCGACTGTGACATTAGAATTTGTAGAAATGTTAGCACAAACAATCAAGGCCAGTTTATTTCTGGCTTTGTACATAATGTAAAAGGAGCTTAGGCTTAAATATTCTTGTTTTCATGCCTTACCCTGTTTTTTTTTTGTCATTTTTTTTCCTGGTTCTAAGTTTTGCCTCATTCTGTTTTCAGCACTATGTTTGTCCTGGACTTTTCACAAACTTGTCTAGTTGTCTTAGACTGTCTCGCTAAAGGCTCAAGCTCGGGCAGGGATGACTGACCATGGCTCAATTTCTTTTTCTTTTTTTTTTTTGGCAAAGAAACAACAAACCAAAACAACATTAGGACCATTTCCTAGCAGCAGTAGCTAGTACATGGGCTTCATTAACAGAGTGTCTACTAACCTTACTAACTAAAACATAATTAAAGTTATTACATAAATCAATGAAGTCTAAAAGGATATTAGTGCACGCAACCGGAGTARTTTGGTTATCATGCAAGCAATCCACAATGGACTGGCAATCAGTCCAAATTTCAACTTTAGTCGTGGTGGTGTGAACCTCCTTCAACGCCAAGAGCACAGCCATGAACTCTGCCTGAGTAGCATCAGCAGCCCAAATTCTTCTTCCTTCCGCAGAAAGAGCAACCTCATCCTTCTTAACAACAATCCCAACTGCAGCCTTCCACGTAGATCCTTTAGCTTTCCAAGCCCCATCCACGATCACAACCGTATCACATGCAGTAGTCAAAGAGCCATGCATCCAGCTTGTCCGAGTTCTGCTTGTAGTAGAATGTCTCATCATTGTAGAAGTACTTGTAATTGGTGAAGAATCACCAAAGTTTTCTCTCCACTTAATTACATCTCCATTCATTCTCTTAAGGATCGTATCAGGTTTGCACCAACATTCCTAACACACGTCATTCCGTGTGCACCAAATGTTCCAACAGAGGCCACTACACTATCCACATCTCATTCCTCTCCCTCACAAGGTAAATGAACCAATTTGAGAACCATTCCCTAAAAGGGGAATATCAATGATCAATCGTCAATCTGATACGCCGTAATGGGGCAGGCAGCCCAGAGTTCTTGCAAACTGAGCATTTCATAAACAATGGTTGTTTGATTCTTCACCATCACACATAGACATGATAAATCCACCTGAATCCCTCTGCTTTTCTCAGATATGCATTGTGGTTGAAGTCTATCGTTGCAATCTTCCAAGCAAAAGTGTTTCCATTGACACTCATGTTGCTCTTCAAAGAGTTTTCCAAAGCTTCTCCCCGGAAGTATCTCTGCAGTTTCTTTTAGCCAACATGGTGGTAAGCTGACTGACCGAATATACCTCCATTTTGACCGTATAGTTCCAAATATACGCATCTTCAGCCATCCTATTGGGGATGTAGTAGCAAAAATGGCTTAGCATCGCTGGTCCCTGAGAGTTGCCAGACAAGGCTTGTTCCATTTCTTATCCTCGGTAATAAGCTCCGAAACCCATTTGAGATCATTGAAGACACACCTGGTTTGGGCTGAAGTCTCCCTTGCCAGCCCACAAGTCATTTAAGACATCAATACTCTGGCCATTTCCAATACGTCCCTACTCCATCCTTCAGCATGCAGCAGAACGAATTGAATGCTTCGAGCACACCAGGAAGCACCATTAGGAAGGACTTTCCAGTCTCGGTAAGGAAGCCAGTTTTAATTTGCTAGCATGATTCTGCTCATTAATAAACCAGGATTATCTGAATACGCCAAGCTTGTTTATGAACCAAAGCAGTGTTGAAAACTCAATGTTCTTCAATCCATCGCTCCTTGGAACTTCGCGCTTCTAGGTTTCTTGCTTTCTCCAATAGATAGTTCCTGTATCCATGGACCTAACAGTAGAATTTGAGTAGGACTGAATTTATCTTCTGCAAAAGTCTCTTTGGAAACATATAGATAGTCATGATGTGGGAAGCTAGCACAACAAGAATGGAATTAATAAGCAAAGCTTTTCCTGGCTGAGATAGGTGGGAGAATCTCCATGCAGAAATAGTGTTGACCACTTTCTCATATGTGGAATTAAAAGCCCAAGAGTTCTCCATCAACATCCATCGGCAACCAAGATAGGTTCCCAGTTGTCCAACTCATCCATACCAACGGGGTCTTAGTGGATTCTCTAACCTCTGCTGAGTGTTTGCTACTGAACAAAATGTGTGACTTGTGGTAGTTACAAGCCTCTCCCGAGATACTACAAAACTCTTCAATAGTATTCTTGATCACATCGTGGACTCCTTAGTACTTTGAAACAGAATAAAGCTCATCAGCAAAAAGAGGTGATTAACCATAACACCTTGTCTGCTTATCTTTCAGCCCTTAAGCACTTTGACCTCTTGAAGGTAGCTGAACTCCTAGAAAGCATTTCCATGCAGAGAAGGAATGATAGGGTGAGAGGGGTCCCTTGTCTTAAACCTGCCTTTGGCTTGAACCACGTAGTAGGACTCCCATTCACCAGAATAGAGTAGGATACAGTAGAGACACACTGTAGAATCCATTGTATCCATCTTGGAGGGAACTTTAGGAACATAAGAACATCTTTCAAAAAACTCCAAGAGACTCTATCATAAGCCTTATTCAAGTCAACTTTAAGAATAGCCTCATAATTCTTCCCCTTTGTCTTCCGTTATCATACCAACCAGCTCATGCGCAATGATACAGTTATCAGACATTAGCCTGCCAGGCACAAAAGCATTCTGGAATTCACTGATGATGTCACTCATGATCGGTTTGAGTCTTCTAACCATGGCCTTTGACATTACCCTATAAACAGTATTGCACAAGCTTATGGGCCTGAAATCCACAACCTTTTTAGGTTGATCAACTTTTGGGATCAAGGCAATGTAACACCTATTCATCTCCTGAAGCAAAAACCCATTATCGAAAAAGGACTTGATTGCCAACCAGACATCATCTTTGATAAGGTTCCATTTCTTCTGGAGAAAGACTGGAGGAATACCATCAGGACCCGGGGATTTTAGCGGCTTCATCGAGAAAAGAGCCTGTTCAATTTCATCCATGGTGAAAGGCTTATTCAGGTGGGAGATATGGTTTGGGGAAAGAGTTTGTCCTCTAAACCAATTACCCTTCTGATCCTCACTGGAGAAAGTGTTTTGCCATGGGTCATCCTTTTTCTAGTGGGTGTACATTGAGCCACAGACAAAACACATTGACTTTTGTGTGGATGAGATTCAAACTCATGTCTATTGACTCGATAAGTCAAATTTGATATTAAATTCAAACGGGCCAAAAATTAAATAAAAATTGATCGATCTATTGATAATATTGAATTCACTTACAATCGCTAATCTTGTTTTTTTTTTTACAATAATTTGATCACTAACATAATTCTATTCTAAATTGATTTGTACAACCCTCACTAATTGAAGTCAATCCAAGCAAACTAGTTGCAGTCCTCACAACTATGGTTTTCTTTTACACTTTCTCTAAAATGAATTTAAATGGTAACACAACATGAGAAGATACACACAATACTCTAAATAAAACAACCCTTCGTAGTAGTCCAAAAAATAAATAATTTCAAAATCTTCATTTATTTATTACCGGTATTATTTACTTCCTCTATTTCATTTTAATTGTAACAAATTAATGTATTCCGAATGTGGACTCTAAAACAAAATTTTATTGTGAAAGGAAAATTGATAGAGAGAGAAAGAGAGTGGGAGCCATGATGAAGAGAGAGTTACAAAATAAGAAATTAAATATTTGTTGCAATTAATTTAATAATTCTTATTTAAAGTGACAAATCGTTGCGTTTATTTTGATACGGAGGAAGTAGGTTAGAAATATTGGAAAAAATGATTATATAAAAAAAATGAGACATGTGATTCAGCAATACAGTACACTTGACCAAAAGCCCAGCCCAATATAACGCAAAAGAAAGCCCGTAAAACAATGAAAAAAGCTAGGGTTTTGATTCATAGCAACGACGATATAAAACCCTAATTTGTCGTCCCCTTCATTTTCTTCCTTCTGTGATCTCCCAAATACCCTCCTAATCGAATCACTCTCTTCCGAATTCCAGGTTTGTTAATTCGACCCTCTAATCTCAGTTCTAATTCGCTCAAATCTCCCAATTTAATACTAGGGTTTTCTCATTTCTGATTTATGTTTTGGGGTTTTGAATAATTAATTGCAGGAGAAGAAAAATGACGACAGTACCAGGATCTTTGGTGTGGGAGATCGTGAAGAAGAACAACTGCTTCTTGGTTAAGGAGTTCGGTAATGGAAGCGCTAAAGTTCAATTTAGCAGGGAAAGCAACAACCTTTACAACGTTCACTCTTACAAGTATTCTGGTAATTGTCATTTCTTAACATGTTTCTGTTAAATTTGATTAATTCATTGTATGTTTGAGTTTTTGTTACCCTTTGTTTGTTTTAATTGATGTGAGATTTTCTGGGTATTTGTGAATAATGGTTGGATTGTTTGGAATTAGAACTTGTGATGAAGTTTTTGGTTAGATCTAGTCTTGCAGAATATGCTTCTGATACCTCCATTGGAGTTTTAGTTTACTGTTGTGTATACATATGCTTTTTACAAATGAGATTTAATGATTCATTATCTGTGTATTTGAAATGGGGTTTTTTGCAGGGTTTAATTTAGGTTACAATTTTCTATGAATCAGAGTTAGCAATTAGTTGTGTACTTTTAGCAATGTGAAGTTCGTTTGTCTTATGTTGAAGTGGTGCTATTTTAGGATTGAATTTTTCCTGTGTTTTGGAACAAAGTTGTTTTAAATTAAGTAATTCGGAGTAGGGGTTAGTGGGATTGATGCTAAGGAGTAGAAGGATTGTTTTGGCAATCTGAGTCTAGTTGGATTATATTTGATGTTGCAGCAAATCAACACTCTAGTATTTTTCCAATTAAAAATGGTGTGGATTTTCTTTGCCTTTTGTTTTTTTCCTGCGTTGTTTGTGTTGCTCTTGATCATTGAGCTGGAAACTGGAAGTTTGTGTTACGTCGATTGTACATGGGTTTCGAACTGGTTTTCTCATGTATATGTTGATTGCAGGTCTTGCAAACCCCAAGACTGTGTCTATCCAACCAGGAGGCAAAGACTCAATTGTGCTCGCCACAACCAAGACCCGAAAGCAGAACAAGCCAGCCAGTCTGCTTCACAAGTCCGTGATGAAGAAGGATTTCCGCAGGACTGTCAAGGCTGTTGAGAACCAGGTATAGAATCATATGCCATGTTGAATTTTGATTTGCATTGAGTTATATGGTTTTTGATTGTGAATTCACCCGTGCTCTGCTTGTGTATCCCGCTATTCATTTTACTTGGGATGTTTGTAAGAGTGAGTTCTGTTTTTTTTTTATAGCAGTACTCAAGTTTGTCTAGATTGAATATCAGATCACAATGACTGGATGCTAGTGAAAAGGGTTGCCTTTTGCATTCTATTGATAGATGATTATTGACATAATTTGTGTTCAACCCTTGTCACCTCAGCGTTTAGAGCTTTCGTTGTTGAAATATTTGTTGTTGAAATTGGGTCTGTAGGGGTTTGTTTTCATACTTCAGTTGATTCTTTGTTGTATACAAACCTCCTCCTTTTGAGAACCATTGAAATATCAGTGTTTATGATATCAATAATCATAAATGCACTAAACGCTGAGGCGTAGTTTTTATGATTCTTCTTTTGAATGTTCAATGGTTTGTAGCAGTGTCATTTAGTTATTAATGATCATTTTCTGTTGCAGGTTGCTGATAATTACTACAGGCCTGACTTGAAGAAAGCAGCCCTAGCAAGGTTGAGCGTTGTCAACAGAAGCCTTCAAGTTGCCAAATCCGGTGTGAAGAAGAGGAACAGGCAGCCATACAAGATCCGTGGCAGGAAGTGAATTAGGTTTTGAAATTTTGTCATACTCCAGTTGTAGTGACTTCTGGATGGGATCATTTTAGAACTTATATCCTATTTTGTATTTTTTCTCTTTTTAGCGGGCTTTTTCCGATTTTCAGACAGTGTTATGTTCCATTAATAGACAGGTTTTGGTTGCTGCTTTTTGTTGATCATACTGTTTTTGAATGGAGTTGTGGCTTTATCGGATATGCAGAATGCGTCCTTGCTGATAATGAAATACTTGTCGGGTATCCTCGGGAGTTTGGCGCTGTCTAATACAAGATTATGCGAGGTAGAAGTGGGAGAGAATAGTTCAAAAATTAATATGTAGGTTTCTTATTTTCTAGCCTCTTTGAGAATTTATCTACATATATGCAAATGGATCAGTAAAAATTAGGTTATCGCTGCCTAGCATAGCATGGTGCGCTGGTGGTAGTCACGAAACTCGGGTTGATATGTGGATCTTTTAAATCTGACTGCTCCTTTCGTATGTTAGGGGGTGACTGGGGTGTATGGTGTACCCACCCTTGTTGTAGAATTGCCTATTGGTATGGGACTATGGGTGTAGTGTTGCTTGTCACTACTATGGTACTACCCCTATAATAGACTTATCGTAAAGTATTTGATTTTAAAATTTGGCGTAATATATTTGGCTAATTGTAAATAGTATAAGATTTGAAATGTTGCAACAAAATGGATCAGAGAAAGTATGTATTAAATCAGAAAAATATGGAGTTCACTTTTGAAGCTATTTTTACGAAAGTTATTTTAAAATGCTATTTTATGTCAATTCAAGTAATGAAAAATAATAGGAGGGTTCAAAAATAGGAGAGAAATGACCTCATGTCGGGGCAATTGTCACATAAATTAATGTATCCCCTTCACATTTTCGAGTTTCGGTTTAAAAAATAGACAACGTTTTGTTATTTTATTAGCTAAGGGACGGTACTTGCTACAAAATTAGGTCTTCTGCAACAATTTTTAACACAAAATTTTGCACGAAAACCCCACAAGTCTAGTAAAAAAAATTTGGGGTCATTTGCACACGAGTTTTCGGGAGGACAAAAAACGCGGATAATACACTTCGATTTGCAGCTAGTGCAGTGATCGTCTCAACTCTGCATAGAATATCTCCCAAACTTTAAGGGTCATGAGGGATGAGCCCTAGCCAACTTTCACTCCCAAATCTAAAGTGTCGTGTCTCTCAGACGCGTTTCGACGTCTGTTAGTTCAGCCATTTTGCAGCATTTGAAATCTTACCGAATCTCGTGATTTTTGCCCATTGTGTGACATTATTATATGGTTGTGAGAATCAAACAAAGAATTTTTGTCCACTTCAATAAAAATTGATCTAGAGGTCTTATTTTCGAGATGTATAATCCACCTTTTAGACCCAAAAAATTGTCGTTTTGGAAACTGTCTGTATTTTGCTTAGAATTTTCAATCTCAAATGGTGAGTTGTCGTGCCTCCTAATAGTGTTTTGACAACCATTCATTTCAGCTTTAACGACCTTAAAAGTACTCCCGTATGTCTTAATTTTTGTCCAATATTTTGCATACCTTCATTTTAGGGTCATGGGAACGAAGCACAAAAATTTCGGTACTTTAAAATAAGTTGGTCTCGAAACTTCATTTTCATGATTTATACACCACTGAAATGAGAACTCCGTACAATTTTTCGAAAAATTGCGGAAAATTTTACCACGGGTTCATATGATAATATAAAGGGTTCAAGGAAGATTTTGGGGCCAAACGAGTCCATACGCGGGACTGTTGAGTCCGTTAAAGAAAAAACGAGAAAACATCGAAACACTCGTAAGAGACAGTATGCTTAGTATCTGGGAACAAAACTGTTGGAATTGTCATTTCTCATGACCGCGAAAGGTGTGACAGAAATTACGAATAAATTCGAGTCGAGTCACCGAGATGTCAATTTTTGGCCGAAAAACGTGATATACATCACTGAAATGAGGTATCCGGACAAATTTTAGAAGAATTGCCGAAATTTTCACCATTGGTTCATTTGATAATATGATAGATCCAAGGAATATTTGGGGGCCAAATGAGTCCATACAAGGGACTTTTGAGTCCGTTCAAGAAAAAACGAGAAAACATCGAAACACTCGTAGAAGGCAGTATGCTTAGTATTTGGGCAGAAAACTATGGGAATAGTCATTTCTCGTGACCGTGAAGGTATAATAGAAATTTCGGACAAATTAAAACCGGGTCGCTGATAGGTTATATTTTGACCGAAAAACGTAGATTATACTCCACTGAAATTAGGTTTTCGAACAATTTTAGGAAAATTTGCCGAAATTTTTACCATGGGTTCATATGATAATATGATGGGTCTAAGAAAAATTTTAGGGCCAAATGAGTCCATACGGGGGACTTTTGAGTTCATTTAAGAAAAAACGAGAAAACGTCGAAATACTCGTAGGAGGCCGCATGCTTAGTATTTGGGTACAAAACTGTTGAAAAAGTCATTTGTCATGACCGCGAAAGTGTGACAAATTCCGGATAAATTCGAGCCAGGTTGACGAGATGTCATATTTTGGCCGAAAAACGTTGATTATATACCAATGAAATGAGGTCTCCAGACAATTTTCGAAAAAATTGCCGTAATTTTTACCATGGGTTCATATGATAATATGATAAGTCCTAGTAAGATTTGGGGATCAAATGAGTCCATACGCGGGACTGTTGAGTCCGTTAAAGAAAAAATGAGAAAACGTCGAAACACTCGTAAGAGACAGTATGCTTAGTATCTGGGAACAAAATTGTTGAAATTGTCATTTCTCATGACCGCGAAAGGTGTGACAGAAATTGCGAATAAATTCGAGTCGAGTCCCCGAGATGTCAATTTTTAGCCGAAAAACGTTATATACTTCACTGAAATGAGGTATCCGGACAATTTTCAAAAAAATTGCCGAATTTTTTATCGTGGGTTCATATAATAATATGATGGGTCCAAGAAAGATTTGGGAGCTAAATGAGTGCATACGTGAGACTTTTGAATCCGTTAAAGAAATAAACGAGAAAATGTCGAAACACTCGTAAGAGGAAGTACACTTAATATTTGGGTACAAAACTGTTGGAATAGTCATTTCTCATGTCCGCAAAGGTGTGACAGAAATTCTAAACAAATTCGAGCCGGGTCGTCGAGATTTTATTTTTTGCTCGAAAAACATGGATTATACGTCACTGAAATTAGGTCTCCGGACAATTTTCGAAAAAATTGTCGAAATTTTTACAATGGTTTCTTATGATAATATGATAGGTCCAAGGAAGATTTGGGTGCCAAATGAGTCTATACGGGGACTTTTTATGTCCGTTAAAGAAAAAATTAGAAAACGTCGAAACACTCGCAGGAGGCAGTATGCTTAGTATTTGGGCACAAAACTGTTGGAATAATAATTTCTTATGAGCGCGAAGGTGTGACAGAAATTCCGGAAAAATTCGAGCCGGGTCGCCGAGATATTAGTTTTTGGCCGAAAAACGTGGATTATACACCAATGAAATGAGGATTTTGGATAATTTTCGAAAAATTGCCAAAATTTTAACCATGGGTTCATATGATAATATGATAGGTCCAAGAAAGATTAGGGGGCCAAATGAGTCCATACGGGGGAATTTTGATTCCGTTAAAGAAAAAACGATAAAACGTCGAAAAACTCGTAGGAAGCAGTGACAGGCTTGTCGCGTACCTATCAAAAATAACCTATTAAAACTAACTAATGTAGCTAGTGGTAATAGGGTCGAATCCACAAGGAAGCAACAATTAATTATTAACTAATTAAAAGCATCTAGATTAGTAAAAGAGCCTTTGATTGATTATATTGACTACTACTAATGAAAGCAATGAATTAAATAAAAATAAACTATAATAAACTAAAGTCTAGGGCTATGGTTCACTATAGCAGTAATTGACAGCAAATTGGCATCAACAATTCATAACATGGCATAATCAAACAGGAAAAGCTCTCTCGAATCAATTGAACCATAGAACTACTCCTAACCGTATCTCTCGACCTAGGAAAGTCTCATTCTACCTATTGATGTTGATCTTGTTCTAAGTCTCAATCGCTAGATCTAGAGACTTGTGACTAATCAGATTAAAGTTAAGTCGGCCTACGAAATTGATTAACATGAATAACAATCTAATAGGAATTTGATTAAAAGCCAAGCCATGAATTGAATCAACCAATTATTAATCAATCATATTGCTATAGATCCCCAATCGCTCTAGAAATTAGACTACTCACTCATAATTGCACTAAACATGATGATTATAATGTGGAAGAACATAATTAAAGCAAGAATAATTAAAGCGATAATAAACCCTAAAATAATTGGAAGTAATAATTAATAACCTAAAACAATTCAAAGCAATAATCAAAAGTATAAATAATGAAAGCAATAATGAATTGAATTAAAGGAAGAATTAATTACCAAAAGAAGGATTGCAATTGATGATTGAATGATTGAATTCTATTCAAAAGCCAAAATTAGGGTTTAACAATGTAATTGGGAATTTTTCTCTTTTGATGTAAACTAGAATAATAGAATAAAAAAGATGATAGATAAAGATTAAAAGATAGATAACAAATTATGATTTTTCCTTAAATACTCCCTAAAAACTAAGATAGAAAAGCTTGCTCCTAATTACAAATATGCCATTACTAAAACCCAGCAAGGAAAGCCAGATAATCAATAAAAACGAGCCCCAACCGATCGGATTAATGAAAGCCGATCGGTTCGCGACAGGTTCGCGGCAGATTCGCAGGGCTATCTTGCGAAGGCCATAACTCGAGCTCTGGTGGTCCAAATAAGGCGTGCGACCTATCAAATAAAGCTCTCGAAGTCTAGTTTCCAATGCAGTTGGAATCGCTCCAATCCGACGTACGACTTGACTTATGGTCAGAAGAGTGAGCATGTGTCAAAATCGATGCTCTGCAACGATCAATCTCCACGTAGCTCCACTCTAACTCCTTGCTACTTCTCCTAAAGCTCCGTAGTGCTCGAAAATGAGTCCAAAATCCATCCAAATCAATGAAAGAAACCTGAAACTCACTTAAACACTGAACAAACAAATTAGTAGCAAAGACGGCCTTAAAAAGGCCAAAAACCATTCAATATAGCAAGAGAATGAGGGGAAAAACCATATATCTATACACTACATCAAGCAGTATGCTTAGTATTTGAGTACAAGACTGTTGGAATAGTCATTTCTCAAAACCGCGACGGTGTGACAGAAATTTCGAACAAATTCGAGCTGGGTCGTTGAAATGTCATTTTTTGGCCGAAAAACGTGGATTATAAATCATTGATATGAGGTCTCCGGACAATTTTTGGAATAATTGTCGAAATTTTTACCATGGGTTTATTTGATAATATGATGGGTCTAAGGAATATTTGGGGGTCAAATGAGTCCATACGTGGGACTTTTGAGTCCGTTAAAGAAAAAAAAGAAAATGTCGAAACATTCGTAAGAAGCAGTATGCTTAATTTTTGGGTACAAAACTGTTGAAATAGTCATTTCTCATGACCACGAAAGTGTGACAGAAATTTCAGACAAATTCGACACGAGTCGCCGAGATATCAGTTTTTAGCCGAAAAACGTGGATTATACACCACTTAAATGAGGTCTCCAGACAATTTTTGAAAAAATTGCCGAAATTTTTACCATGGGTTCATATGATAATATGATGAGTCTAAAAAAGATTTGGGGCCAAATGAGTCCATCGGGGGACTTTTGAGTCCGTTAAAGAAAAAACGAAAAAACGTCGAAACACTCATAGGAGGTAGTATGCTTAGTATTTGGGAACAAAACTGTTGTAATAATCATTTCTCATGACCGCGAAGGTTTGAAAAAAGTTCCGGACAAATTCGAGTCAGGTCGCCGATATGTCATTTTTTGGCCGAAAAACGTGGATTATACATCATTGAAATGAGGTCATCGAACAATTTTCGGAAAAGTTGCTTAAATTTTTACCATGAATTCATTTGATAATATGATGGGTTCAAGGAATATTTGGGGGCCAAATGAGTCCATATGGGGGATTTTTGAATCCGTTAAAATAAAAAGAGAAAACGTCGAAACACTCGTAGGAGGCAGTATGTTTAGTATTTGGGCACAAAACTGTTGGAATAGTCATTTCTCATGACTGCGAAGGTGTGACTGAAATTCAAAACAAATTAGAGACGGGTCGTCGAGATGTTATTTTTTGCCGAAAAACGTGGATTATACATCACTGAAATGAGGTCTCCGTATAATTTTCGGAAAAATTACCGAAATATTTACCATGGGTTCATATGATAATATAATGGGTCCAAGGAAGTTTTGGGTGCCAAATGAGTCCATACGTGGGACTTTTGAGTCCGTTTAAAAAAAAAACGAGAAAACGTCGAAATATTCGTAAGAGGCAGTATGCTTAATATTTGGGTACAAACTTCTTGGAATAGTCATTTCTCATGAGCGCGAAGGTGTGACAGAAATTCTGAAAAAATTGAAGTCGGGTCGTCGAGATGTTGTTTTTTGGCCGAAAAACGTGGATTATACATTATTGAAATGAGGTTTGTGGACAATTTTCGGAAAAATTGCCGAAATTTTTACCATGGGTTCATATGATAATATGATGGGTCCAAGAAAGATTTGGGGGCCAAATGAGTCTATACAAGGTACTTTTGAGTCCGTTAATGAAAAAACGAGAAAACGTCGAAACACTCGTAAGAGGCAGTATGCTTAGTATTTGGGCACAAAACTGTTGTAATAGTCATTTCTCAAGACTGGGAAGGTGTGAAAAAATTTCCGAAAAAATTCGAGTCGGGTCGCCGAGATGTCATTTTTTGACCAAAAACGTGGATTATATAATCTACATTTTCGCCAAAAAAATGAAGTTTCGGTGGTATGATTTGTCGTTCGCAGACTCAAAATTCCCCCATATGGACTCTTCTGAACCTCAAATTTTGTTTGGATTTATCATATTATAATATAAATCAATGGAGAAAATTTCGATAATTGTTTTGAAAATTTTCCGGATATATCAATTTTGTGTTGTATAATTGATGTTTTACACCCAAAAAAAGATGTTTCGGCGACCCTACTCGATTTACCCCTGAATTTCTCCCGCACTTTAAGGGTGATGGGGGATGACTAATCACCAAGTTTTGGCTCCAAATACCGAGCGTAGTGTCTCCTACGAGCGTTTCGGAGACCTAACTATCGTGATGTATACATTTGGCCCAAAAAACGACATTACGGTGACCTAGCGCAGTTTGGCCCAGATTTTCTCACACACCTTAAGTGTGATGGGTGATGACTCCTCAATAAGTTTCGGACCTAAAAACCCAGCGTAGTGCCTCATCTGAGCGTTTCGAAGTCCTCATTTTCTTGATGGATAATCCACGTTTTTCACTAAAAAAAACTAAATTTCGCTGACCCAACTAAGTTTTGCCCAAAATTTTTCCTAAAGGGTAATGGGGGATGATTTCTCAACAAGTTTCGGCCTCAAATATCGAGTGTTTCGACATTTTGTCATTTGCGGACTAAAAAGTCCCCAATATGAACTCTTTTGAGCCCCCACATTTGTCTTGGATTCATTATACGATCATATAAACACGTGGAAAAACTTTCGGCAATTTTTTCGAAATATTTTCGAAAACTTCATTTTCCGTGATATATAATCCATGTTTTTCACAAAAAAAAAGATGTTTCGGTGACTCGGCTAGGTTTTGCTCAAAATTTCTGCCACACCCTATGGGTGATGGGGGATGAATCAGGAGCAAGTTTTAGCCCCAAATACCGAGCGTAGTGCCTTATACGAACGTTTTTACGTTTTGTCGATTTGTCATTTGTGGACTCAAAAGTCTCTCATATGGACTCTTTAGAGCCTCATATTTGTCTTGGATTCATCATATTATCATATGAACCTATGGAAAAATTTCGGAGACCTCATTTTCGTGATGTATAATTAACGTTTTTCATTAAAAAAAAGATGTTTCGCTGACTTGGCTCGATTTTGCGCAAAGTTTATCCCGCACCTTAAGGGTGATGAGGGATGACTCCTCAGTAAGTTTTGGCTTCAAATACCGAGTGTAGTGCCTCTTATGAGCATTTTGACGGATTCTAGGGATGTTACTAGCTTTTGCGATTTTTGTGCTTAAACCGAACTTGTGACCAAGCCATGAGAATAGGTCTTGGATTGCAAGTGAGGTTCTCCTAACTAGTTTGAGAGAGTGGTCAAGACCTTAGAAAATCTCCCCTTGTCGGTTGATTCATGTTTGTTTGCCTCATTGCTTGTGTTCAGTTGTTACATGTGTGTTTTGTGTGGCGAAACCCCAATCCTAATGCCTTAATTGTTTGTTCCTTTCATGTTAATAGTTAACTTTGTTCATGACTTAGATTGTTGTTTCGATAACTAGTAAGTGCTTAACACGTGTTTCTCGTGGGTTTTACCCTTACTTTCCATTGCTAGTAGCATAGTGAGATCGAATTTGGTTTTATCTTTGGTGTACGACGACAGGCTATCTTGTCCCTCGACAAATTTCAAGTCCAAAATAAAGGTCCAACTCCCTAATCATCTCTAACACGTTCTTATTCAACAAGCGAGACATTAATCGAAAAGGTAACGTAAATCACCTTATATGTTGTCATTTGTGTCTTAACTTTTACTTGGCTTCATCATATAACTATTGGGACTCCACATAAAGTTTTCGTACGATTTTGAAAACTTGAACGGAAGACCATTTTTCGCAAACTTTCCTTTTTTGTTCCAAAATAACATTATTTCGGACCTTGTATCTTTTTTTTTTTTTGAAAATTCTACCACATCCTTTGCCAAACATATAATGACATTACGTCAGATTTTAGTATCAAATACAAATTATAAGGTCCAAAAACAAAAGTTTCATTATCTGTCGAGGTTCAATGTCTTTGTGTTTTAGCTCTACAAAACAACTCTTACCACTTCACACATCCTCGATCACTCGCTCATTTACAATCGGGACAACGTTGGACCCGAACACATCCTCGTTCAGTCATTTTGTCCCAATTTATCTCTCACAAGTTCATGCTAAAATATGACATCCCCTCAATTCTCTACCTCAAATATTAAGCACTTCATATGTTTAATTATGCCAAAGCTATTGTATAAACATGTTGATCTGCCATAATTTGTACCAAATATGAAATGGAGTGCAAAACATGATTTTGAGTACTTCAGCTTCTCAGCTTCAAGTTGCTACTCCTTCGTAGCCTGAAGAAAAATTACCATGCTTGAGCACTACTGATGATTTTTCATCAACTAGAGAAATTAAAAGTGAAAAATCGAGTATGAAGTTCCCTAAAAGAGGCTCAACCTTTTATTTTTAGCCTTGACAATAATTCAACTTTAAAGCAACATGTACAATGCGAAGCAAATACATCATTTACAAATTCCAGGTCAAGGTAGTATTCATAATCTGATCATACAATTTGTTCTGACAATCGTTTTTGATTCGAGTAGGAGCCCCTGGTTAGGAAACAAGATTCAATCTTCGTTACATTTCTATGTACAAGTGAACAAAGCCATTCAAATAAGCTAATGCGTGACATTTCATACGATCACTAAGTAGCCAATTAAGAGCAGCAGTTTGAGCTTTGGTTGACAGGTTGTCCGCTAATTTTCACAGTTGAAGGCCCATCACCACCAGCTCCTGGCTGAGTAGCCATTCTGCATAAGAAAGAAAAGGACAAGGGGAAATGAGTTACCACCAGCAGAACTTATCCCTTTATAACCTATCACAAGCCTTCACGGCGAAGTATATTCATATTTTTGGTTGCCAAGCCCCTCTGACAGCTCTGAATAACCATATAAGGAAATTCGTGTTTTCTCCTCTTTCCAAAGAGTAGGTAAACAGGGTGAAATGCATTCAACAATGGAAACTGATAGCATCTTTGGCTACCACGAAAGGTGCTCTTCGCCACTTTCTACCGAATGAACAAAGATTAAGTGAGACTATGAAGCATACCGATTCTTTATATCTGTTGTCATGGTCAGAAATGCCTGCTCAACATTGGTAGCATCTTTGGCACTGGTTTCCAGGAAGGGAATACCGATTTCATCAGCATATGCCTTGAAAGCAATTTAACATAATGTTAGCCACATAATGATCTAGCTTGAACTTTCTTATACGTAGTGATTAGACACATTTTCAGGGTTACCTTAGCGGTTTCATATGGAACAGCACGATTGGCTGTTAAGTCACTTTTGTTTCCAACTAAGAGCTTGTTGACATTATTGCTAGCATAACGATCAATTTCACTGAGCCATTGTTTCACATTATTGAAGCTTTCTTGGTCTGTGATGTCATAGACAACCTTGTAGTCCAAGTGTCAAATACATATAGTCAGCTAATTTTTTATCCAAACCTGAATTTTTAATATTATATTTGAGTTAAAATAGTCAGAAAACTTAAACGTGATATGCTTACAATAATTCCATGTGCACCACGGTAATAGCTGCTTGTAATTGTCCGGAAACGTTCTTGGCCTGCAGTATCCCACTAAAACAAGAAAAATAAAGACATAAGTTGATTTACATCACGCTTGATTACTGGAAAAAAAAAAAGTAGCAACAAAGAAAAAACTCACAATTTGTAGTTTTATGGTTTTTCCATCCTGTTCCACTGTACGAATTTTCTAAAGCAGCAAGAAGAACATAAGATGAGCATCAATTTGACTAAAGTGTCCAATGCAATTTAGAAAGGGTAACATCAATACTCACAAAGTCAACTCCTATGGTGCTTATGTAGCTATCCAGGTACGAATCGTCCTTCATCACCACAAAAAATGTTGTCAGCCAAAATATACAAAGTTATTTCATTTTATTTTATATTAACAATAATAATCTTAAAAGGGCAACAAAAGATGGAGAATGCACAATTATTGGTACATAACTATATGATTAGGAAGAACTCAGAAGCAGACATATGCCATATGTTCATGCAATAGTTCCTCAAAGACAGAAAGATGGCTCTTTATCATCAATGTACTCACATATTTGAGTAATTTGAGAACATTGCAAACAATCCAGAGTCACATTAATGTAAAACTTGTCAGGTTCCATCACATGAACAAATGACAGAGGAAACATTCAAACTTGGGGCCATAGTACTCCATAAAGATACTATTCTCCGGCATGTTACTCAGAAGGAATGGTGAAGATGCAAAACAGTGCAGAGGAAGGGAAAACTCAGTGGGAACACACACATACACACACAAATGCCTAGTGATGACTTTAAAAAGAGAGAATAGTTTCCCCACGCTATATTACTTGGACTGATGGATCATTACACCAAAAAGTACTAGCTCTAATAAGCCTTCATAAACCTATGTGCAAGTGTTCAACTAAATATGAGTGATAGACGGCCTTTGATTTTCAATGGAAGGTAATATGACTTCAGTTATCAAGAAAGTAACACCCATGTGTTTAAGAGATCGTTTGCTTGAGCATGAGCAGTGCTGCAAGTAAAGCCATTGGAATGAATTGGCCTGTGCTAAAAAGACAAAGACCACCAATGCTGGTAAGTTAGTGACGCTCTGAGCATACTTACATATTGATGAACATCAGCAACCTTTGCCTTCACAATGATTAAAGGCAACTTTAATGCTTAATTAAGGTCAACTTCTTTGCAGTAAAGTCACTATCCAGTATCCACTGGTTCAAGTAGTCAAATGCTAAATCGTATTCTACAAGTGTTATTAGGTACAATGTCCACTTTCAAAAAGATAAAATCAAAACAGAAAAACTAGATCGAAATTGACATACAGCGAATCTGAGTAGAAGACACGACTTGCCCACACCAGAGTCACCAATAAGCAAGAGCTTGAAGAGATAATCACTGCAAAGACAAAAATAGATTTAGACATTAATAGATGGAATGGATTAAAGCTAGATAATATAAAGTAACTTCAAATTTAATGAAAAAACAGTAGTAGGTTAACCGCTCAAGTGCCCCTGAATTGAAAATTGACATAGAACATAATCGAGCTTAACTTCATTTCTCAGAAGTTCTATGTTGAATTTTTGAAACTTATGTGTCATACACAACAATCTTCCAATTTCTGAAGGTAAGAACATGTGTAAAAGAGACTAATTTTTTTACTAGTTATGCAAAAGAGAAAATGATCCCATTCTTCCATTCCCCACATCAGAAGAACAAGAATTCACAAGGCACAATAAATGGGTGTTAATGAATTTTCAAGCATATAAACACAAAGATGTTCACCTGTAACATATAAAACCAAGAGCATGACGTATGAAAGCAAAGACAATTAATTGATAGGCTTATGGTACTCATTTTAAAAGCATACAGGGTAAAAGAGTACAAAGAGAGCAACTAGGATGCCATGTAACACAGAGTTGTTTTAGTAACTAATGCAGAATCAAAGAGTATAAAAGGAGCTGAACGTAGCTGTTGGAGAGAGACAACTATGTTTAATCTAACACCCATTTTACAAAGAACCTATTAAAGCACGAGTCAGAGACACATTTTACTTGCTTCCTCTATGGTTATTTCTAGTTGGTGGATAAATTTGGTCAATTCTAATTTTAATAATAACTTTTGCCAATTTATCAACATTAACGGGTATTAGAATCCTAGAGTGTATACCAAAATTTTGCGTCATACTACATTTCCATTATATTTACCACTCACTTCCTAACCTCCTACCGTCCTACGCCTTTCAAACAAGTTTCCGGTATTCTTATACATGACTCATTTACAAGAATTTCATGCGAAATCCACGCTGAGAGTCAAATATACAACATATTTCATCTATTGCTGATAAGGGTGACTAATAAAATAAAGCCCGTCATTACAATAAGCGGAATTCCAATTAGAAGACTAAATACATAGCAAACTTATGTACTTAACTACCCATCTCATGTAACAATTTCGAGAAATAAAAGAGCATAAACTTACGTTTAGATCGCCTGTGAAAATTCTAACACGCTCCTAGGAGCATGGTGTGGTGCTCTAGGTACTCCCTAGTTAGACTTACAACATTTTAGGTTTAGAAATAGGACATTTTATTTTGGGACATTATATATTTAGGGCATTTTATTTTCATAAATAGGACTTTTTAACTTCAAAAATAGAACATTTTAACCGGAGCATGATAGACGATTAGACCGTCCAACCATAGAAATTCTGTTGCTAGCATATCTCTTAACATAATTAATCAAATTAATCAAACATGTCTTTCAACATAATTAATCAAATTAATCAAACATATCTCTCAACATAATTAATCATACAAGAAAATATTTCATATTTTCCTAATCAATCTTTCTTCTTCCTAAAACATAACTCTGAAATCTTCCAACTTTGACTTTCTTTTCTTCTACCATGAAAAGCAACAAAATTGATAATTATTATACAAAATCAAGAAAAAATTAGCTAAATCCACAGTCAAACTATCATAGAATTAGTCCCTTTCTTTCAAGAATCGAAGGAAGCATATAAACAAACAAACAAAACATGCAAATTCAATTCTTCAAACTAATCAAACGAAAACCTAATTATAACATCCAATTAACGAATTCAACAACAAAAACAATCGTAAGCTTATGTTTAAACAGAAAACAAAGATTTCAGTAGGAAAGAGCTTACTATTCGGGATTCATCGTCTTTCGAGTGAATTGAAGATTATCAACTTTGGGAAAAAGAGAGGAGAGAGAAAAAAAAGAGGGGTTTGTGTAATTGAAATGAATGATACAAGTTACTTAAATCTTTCGTCACTTTAAAGCTTGAAGGTGTACACGTCATCTCTTGCTTTTCAATTAATTTGGGATTTTTGTTTGGTAAATCGTAATTTGCTCAGTTGTTAACACTAGGATTCAACTCGGGTCAGTGCTCAGTTTTCGTTTTTTCGTATTTGTGTCGTGTCATATTGTCATGTTCGTGCCTAATCTGTTTTAGCGTAATCTAGTGTGTAAGTCTCGTAAAAAAAAAAGTAATCTACTGAGTAAGAGAGAAAGGTACCTAAATAGTTGGTGGAGTGGAAAAAGTTACCGTCCTTTTTTTTACATCGTCAGAGTAACTTTTATACGAAATTTTTTAAAAAATGAAAGCTTGCTTTCATATGACATGAATCGGGATGTTCATTTGGTGCAGAGAGCACAAAGAATTGAACTTGCAAAGAATTGATCTTATGTCATATGCGTTACGTCCAAAACTTTAACCAAATAAGCTAATAATATCTACTTATGCCATCGACATGTAAGGATTAAAAAAAATTACACATTCTGCGTTTTATTTAAGCGTCTTTTTTATTTAAAATGATAATTGATTTTTTTTCAGTATAATGATTTTGAAAAAAAAAAACACAATTACGGAGTACATTAGTATTCATTTGAGACTTGAGAGTGTACAACCTATATACTGTATTAGTTGCGTATATTTTGCTGAACACATTTCAAGCGAATGTGACATGTCAATTGTCAATAATTATACTTGTAAAATTACTTCACATATTCAATTGGCTTCTGTAAAGAAAGTATGCACTAACGTATTATCGACCATGCAATTTGTTTAGTAAGATTGACTAAATTATTGAGTGATCAATAGTTTTTTTTCAAAGAAAGAAATTGTTTCATTAATAACAACTCATACGACATACTCGACATCTACAACAGATATCAAAAGTAACAAATACAATGAAAATTGAACCTAATAATAATTCTAATTCAATAGAATTATAATCGCATGTAAGATTTGACATATAAATTAGGAAAATTTGTCCATAAATGCCATTAAAATCTCACTTTTTGCGAAATACTGCCACGATTCCAGAAAATTGTCCATAAATGCCATTACTTTGGGGTTTTTTTGTTGACCACTGCCATAACCACTATTCCGACATTGACTTGGAATATTCCGGCGTTGACTGACATATTCCGGCGTTTGACTTGTTTTTTTTTCTAATTACTTCCTTTTTTCCCTATTTGCACCCCACCACCCTCATTCCCCATCATCTCCCTCTCTCCTCCATTATCAACACTCACCTCTTTCTCTCTCCTCCATTGTCTCCTCCATTATCATTCTAAACACCAAGCCCAACCTCATTCCAAACTCAAGACAACAACAATTTGACAACAATTCGACTACTCGCAGCCATTCACAAACCCCTTATCTATTCTATTCCTGACTTCACTAGTTCACAGTTGAGTTGAGTACCAGCAAAACTCTCAAAATCCATTTTCAGTTTTTCACATCATCTTCAGAAAAATGGCACAACTCCATTCTCTTTATTTCCTTCCTTCACGAACCTCAATCTCACTCCTCGAACATCACTCCTTTTCTCCCTCTCTCTCTCTTCTCTTTCTCTCTCCTCTCCAAAACCCACCTCTCTCTCCATTCGCCGCATCTCCCGCCTCAACCCCATTTGCTCTTCTTCTTCAACAACTCTCATTGTTCAAAACCCATCATCAGAATTATCCCCAAATGAACAAAAACAAGAAAGTGTTGAACTTTCTGATACAAGATTGCTCGCTCAAAATATTCCATGGTTGTCTACTGCTGATGATATTCGTGCTTTGTTTCAGAACTATGGCACTGTTGTTGATGTTCAGGTTTTCCTTTTACCCTTTATTTCATTAATTTGCTTTTGAATTTCGAATTTTCCTTTTTTCTAWTTTTTTGTGTTCTTAATTTGGAATTTTGTTGTTGTTTGAATGAAGTTGTCAATGCACAATAAGTCGAGGAATAGAGGATTGGCGTCTGTTGAAATGGYTTCAGCCGAGGAAGCTGCTAATGCTCTTGCTAAGCTCGAGGGTTATGTAAGAACTATTAGTTTTGTATATTTTCAATGGGGGTGAAAATAGGGGAAAAAAAAAAAGAAAAACAAAAATAGGAATCACGTGAGTAGCACGTGTTCGTTTTGGCCGGAAAGTTGCGGGTCAACGTCGGATGGCAGTGGTCAACAAAAAAATGAGTCTTTAATGGCAGTTTTTCACAAAAAAACACATTTTTATGGTATTTATYGACAATTTTCTAGAATCGTGGCAGTATTTCGCAAAAAGTGAGATTTTAATGGCATTTATGGACAAATTTTCCTATAAATTATTCTCGTGTCATTGTTGTTCTCTGCAATCTTCAATAGTTTTCTTGCGAGGCAAGTATTTGATTTAATTAATTTTTTTTAGTAATTTCAATTTGAGCATCATACTTTCATACAACTATTTGACTTGATCAAATACAAAACATCTGTACACGGAACATTATGTAATGACTATAAGACTATTATCGCCACAAATCCATAATAATAGTATTTACGTAATGTTGTTATAATATTGTCCATTTTTCTACATTTTTATGCATCCTTTAATTTATTTATTGTCAATAATCTCTTTTTTACATTACAATATATACGATATATATATATCATCAATCGGAGCGGTAGTTAGTGTAGCTCCCTTCGTTCCTTATTCTTGGTGGAAGTTGATAGAGATAATATATTATAAATAATTTAAAATTTATTTCTATCAGAAGTATTGAGCAGTATTTGAGGAACTTCATCCTGAGTGTACATTCTTGGGGCATTGAGTTAACCTTGGGGGACTCTACACTGTGTGGAGCTTCTAAGGCATTGACTTTCATACCACGGCGCAACTATTGGTAAATTCATTCTTGTTTATCTATTGTTTATTGTTCTTGATTTGAATTACTTGATATGCAGTAGTCTATTATTTCCTACATTAACCATTATATAAGATCGAGCTAAATGACCAAATACCTATTTTCAAAAAATCGATTATAAATAAACCAGGCTGATTGACTCAATCCAACTAATTAATTAACCCAAAAAAAAATTTAACTGTACTTATTTGTTCTTCCTTGAAATAATACTTCAAATCTAGAACTTGCTACATTATTACACGGCTTAGCAAGTCAAAGTCAACGAACAAATTTTCTTTAAACAATTTGATCACTCAAAATGGTGCTTGCTTATATAAGCATATAATTTAATTTTGAAACAAAGAAGAGCCTGAAATTCCCAAACTTGAGCAAAACATGTTTGTCAAAGAAGACATTAATCCCGGCGACGACGACAAACCGGTAGACTCCACGGAAGACACCACGAAGCGGCGTCGTCGTAGGTTGAATGACTACTCTCCCTCTAGCACCTCTTTCATGGAGATCTCCACTAGGTTCAAAAATGGGAAGCTACCGCCATACGACTCGGTCGATTCGACGGGGTTTAAGGATGATATAAAGAGATGGGCAAGAAATGTGGTGAGATATGCAAACGAATGCAGTAATACTTGGTCTAGTGATAAACACGACGTTGGTTTGAAGGGGAGTTTTATTATCAAAGCAAATAGAACAAAAAAAGATGATATTAATTGAATTGAGGGATTGTAAATAGTTTTTTTTAATGTGTATGTCATCCCCATTTTTGAGGGATTGTAAATAGTTTTTTTTTTAAAATTTAGAAAGGTGACGATTATAATCAATTCGATCAGGTATAATATCAATGTTGTTACGACGTAATAATTAGAATAAAATGATAAAAGGTGGATAAGATCTGATTGTGGAATCGTATAACCTTACTAAAGTACTACAGTGCAAGAGATGGATATATACGAATAAAATTAAAACTATCTTACAGTTTTGTTCACGTAAGGTAGGTTGATACTTGAGTAGTTTCAAGGTTATAAGAAAAGAATGTAAAATCTAGCCAACTTAAAAGTTATGTTATTTAAGTAGTTATGTACAACTATAACGATAATGAGATTTTAGCTACAATCATTTTCCAACCAATAATAAAATAACTCATGAATTATATAGTTTTGATCTTGTAAAACATTATTTGAGCAACTAAGGAAGGGCATCTCTAGTGATTGGCGACAAATTGGTGTAGCTTGTAATATTAATTAAAAAAATTTAGGCTACATTAACTTTAAGCTACAACATTCAATAATAAGTGGCTACAATACCTTGTAGCTTGATGACCATTCATTTTCTAAGAAAAATAAAATAAATTAATAAAAATATAAACTAATATAATAGAGTAGACACTTGTAATCCATTCATAGGTTGATCAATCTACTATATTTTCAAGCTACCCTGCTCAAATAAACAGGGTCTGCTTAGATGCTGCTTGTTTTTTATCACCTCCAATGGTTAGCATACTGCTACATATTTTCTACAATTTGCAAGCAGGTCCTAAAAATCTACCATTGGAGATGCTCTAAGCATCTCCAATGGTACAAAGAAGGGACCTGCTTGCAAATTAAATAAAATTTTAAGCTTGTAACTTACCATTGAAGTGGAAAATGAGATGTAGCTTATATGAGCAACCCTGCTCAAACAAGCAGTACTGCTTGTTTTTCTAAAACAAAACATCATCCCCTTAAATCATGACACATGGAAAATTTGTTTTATTTTATTTATTTAATTTTTCTAGTAAGCTACAATGGATTGTAGCTAACCATTGTAATATATTGTAGCTTGAAATCATATCAGTTTAAATAATTGATGTCAAATGATAAGATACAACCATTTGTAGCTTACCATTGGAGATGCCCTATCATTTAGATAAATTATATATTGAAGTGCTTTATTTTCTTATAATATCGTGCACTCTGTATAAACTCGATCAAAATTAAATTAATATATATATATATATATATAATAATATATATATATATATATATATATATATATTATATTATATATATATATATTATATAATATATATATATATATATATATAATATATATATATATATATATATATATATTATATAATATATATACACACACCCACCATTATTCCATAATGTTTTGTAAGTTGTAACATTTAATTTGTGTTTGTTCAATTCAAGTTTATATCATTAATATCTACAATTGTGTATTAGCTAAAATTATAATGTTTGAATATTAATAATGTACTATTTAAATTGAACCAAATAAAATCAGACCTCAAATGATCATATTTAAATTTTTATATCACATAATACATAGAAAATTTCATGTACTTGTAAATAGTATGCACGGTAATAAACGCACAAAACATCATGTAAAATATGTTCAAAGTACATACGTATAGCCAAAGAAATATAATCAGAGCGTACGCCAATTAGCTAGTAATACAACTTTTAGTGTTTTTTTTTTTGGAAAGGAACTTTTAGTGTTCTTTATTTTGACGATACAAATGTGGCATGAAGAAGAGAAATTATAAAATATTTTTTCATTGCATTCTTTCGAAAACGGAGGAATTACGAGTAGTTTTTCTCGAATCTATATACAACAGTATCACAGAATGAGTATGACGATGTACGTGCGTGACTATTAATTAACTAGGTCAAATTCTTCATTTTACGCGGAACATACGCTATTGCATATAAATAATTGATAATTAATTTCTAACCAAAAACATCATTCTTGCTTGTTTTATTTGTTGTTTCACGCTGTTGTTTGTTTTCCCTTGTTAATCACGTTGTTGATTACTTGCTGTCTTTTTTAAATACTTCTTGGCCTCTTCCTATAATATAATAATACACGCTTTTTTGTAGTCTTCAACATATATTACTTTCTTCGTTTTTTTAGATGGTACAGTACACTCCTTCATAAAAAATGTTCAAGTTTTTTTGGTCAAAGTGATAATCTCTATTATATAAGGGACGGGGAAGGTTGGCCGCGGCACCGGCGGCGGTGGTGTTCACCTAAATTTACCATCATATCCCTTTCCCTTTACTAAATAACACAAAAGCTTCACTAAATAAAATACACATAAAAAAATCTTTGTCAAAGATAAGAATTGCAATCAATACAAATAAGTCAACAACATATTGAATTAGAATAGAAATTACGATAAACTAACAAAAATATTTATAGCCTAAAATACTTATGAATGTTAAATATATTCATTCAAATTTCAAACGATACAATTGCATAATTCTTTTAAATAATAGGTCAATTTCAAATCGAATATTGCACAAATAAACGAACTTTCACACCACAACTACAACATCAATTATATTCAACAACAAACTACTTGATAGTAACTTACTGATTAAACTGTTAACGTCTGAAAATTTACATATACAAATCTTTAATATTGGGAGTAATTCATCAAATGTTACTGCACACATCGTGATGTGCATAAAAATCTAGTATATATATACTGTATAAAAAAAGAGGAAGTCTATATTGATACATACGGAGTATTTGATGCATTTTCAAACCAATGTCGGGGTATAATTTCCTGCCTTCACTGTACAGTTTTTGAGATAAGATTTGTGCAGAGTTCTACTCGTCTACCTTACCATTTAAAAAAAAAAGTACAAGAATTTTATAAAGTTGTGAGATTTAGGGAAAAAAAAATGAGGAGTAGCATGAGAAGTTGAAGTTTTTGACCAGAAATAGGTTATTGGGCTTCTTGAAAAAAAAGAGTATCTTTAAAAGTGTTTTTTGTGGCAAAGATTAAATAACATACAAACCGATCTCACAAAAATTGATATAAAAGGTGTTTTTTAACAAATTTTCTAATCATTAATTAATAATTTAACTACACTATTCTTGTTGGTTTGGTGTCTCACAGTACATTTGAATAAGTAAAAAATGAGTCCTAAATTAATTTTTTTCGAATGAACCACAAGGACGGGATACATTTACAATGGGGGAGAGACATGAGGACTCGAACCTCTAACCACATTACATGAATCTAAGGTTGGGTTGAAGTCGAGCATTTATTAAATCGAGCATTTGCTCGGAAATTATCTTTAATTAATAATTTAACTACACTATTCTTGTTGGTTTGGTGTCTCACAGATCTGAATAAGTAAAAAATGAGCCCTAATTTTTTTACGAATGAACTACAAAGTCGGGATACATTTACAATAAAAGAGAAACACGAGGACTCAAAATCTCTAACCATATTACATACATGGATCTAAGGTCGGGTTGAAATCAGTGCTCGTCGAGCCCTAAATTACAAATTCCTAAAGCACAATATCTAATTATATATTTGTCCGTGTGAGTCGTGTGACCGTGTCTTAAACATGTGTGTATGTATTAGAGTGCATTGGAAGCTTTTTGAGAAGCACTTATAAGTCAACAAGCTAAGCAATAATGTTCAAACAACGTGCGTCGCAACAAATAACTCCTAATTAATTAATCATGTGTTTATATTATAAGAGTTTATATATATATATATATGATATATATATATATATATATATATATATATATATATATATATATATATATATATATTGATCAAAGAAATTCTTCAAAACCCAAGTCATATTAGTTAGCATATACAAACTAATCAAACTCCATTAACTAACTTTAAACATGTCTATTACTAAAGAAGTCAATGATCCCAACGATAACAAGCCTATTATTCGAGCTCATCTAGAGGGCAACAATGGTGCAACGAATCGCCGTCGTAAGACTAACAATGATGGCTCATCCTCAACGTCTTCTTTCATGGACATCGCAACCTACAACTTCGTCCAAGATGGAAAGTTGCCTCCATTACAATCGGTCGAAGGAACGAGGTTGAAACAGGATATTAAGAGGTGGGCAAGAGCTGTTGTCAAATACGCAAACCAATAGTGTATTTACATTCTTTCGTTTTTTTAGATGTGACACTTCGATAAAAATTTGAATTTATTTGATCAGTGGACATGTATAATGGTAGTACGTGTATGCGTACCACGAAATCAAGAATTTGTACATATAGTGGCCAAGACTAAGGAAGAACACTAATGATGAACTCTTCCATTGAATCATCTTCTTCGAATCCTTTCTTCTCGAGAATCACAACGTTTTTAACCGAATGCTTCCACAATTGATGGGAAGAGATGCATGGCAACCGCAGTTTTTCCCGGCGAGTTCTGTTGGCTCCTTGTATTGGAACTGGATGTTGATATTGCATGCCTGAAAACAATTGAAATAGGATTAGAAAAATGGATGTGTCTTTAGTTTAACTAATTAGCCACTTTTCCCCCTTTTGTTCTAATTGGTAAACAACATTTTTTTAATGCTCAGAGAGCCATAAAGTCGGGAAGAGGTGGGGAATTTTGATCCCGGGATTTTCAGAAATCGACAAGAAATCTCGCTCTAACCAACTGAACTATCCTTCATTTTCATTGGTTAAACACTGTATAATGATCTGCAGCAAATGAGCCTCAAAGTTGTCAGATTTTGCAATGACATCTTAATGTGGGTTACGTAAGGACAGTACTCGATCTCCAAAACCTTGAGGTTATCAAGTTTCGCGAGATTAGCATTCAACCAGGCATCAGTCGAATAAGCACGATAGAGCTTTAGATGTGTTAAGCTTTTGCACGAATCGAGCTGCTGTTCTGCTATATCTGTTTCAATGCGAGAAATGCTCAGACTTTCAAGATTGCTCAGAGCCTCAGACAGCAGTTTGACAGTAACAGATAACACCACTGTATTTCCAGATTGCTCAGACTTTCAAGATTGCTCAGACAGCAGTTTGACAGTAACAGATAACACCACTGTATTTCCAATTTCTTGAGCGAGGAAGGTTCTAGAATAATAATAACAGGAACATGATGTTCAGAGTAGTCGTAGTACTGATGTTGCCCCGCCAAAGTGCTGACAGTAGTATTATTATTAGCTGACGATGTGATAACAAGTGTTGTTTTTGCTTCCAAAGGTCGAGGTTGATAATTCAGATACTGAAGAATAAGCGAATCATCAGCCTCAACCCTTTCCAAATTACCATTAAGAATGAAGAATCAGTTCTTTTAATTTGCGAAGCCCTCTCAGTTTGAGATATTTGATGCTGTGACAATGCTTAGACTCTCAACAGCAGCATGAGAAGCAAACAACTTTTCAAGCATACCCTCTCCAATCCATAACTTACCGAGAGAAATCGTTCGAAGGCACGACCATTATTAAAGAGTGAGGTTGGAGAGTGAGAGTATGTGATGCTTAATCTACGAGATATAAAGAATAATCTCGTAGATTATAAAATATATCCTCAACATACATATTTCATAATTAATTGGCATTGCAGAAACCCTAACCAACGAAAATATATACTCAACATACAGAACGGAAAATTACTGTTCTTTGCTTCCGATTTCTTGTAAAAGCTTTTCATTACCACTTTGATAATTAAGTAAATCTGATCATCTAATATAGTTCTGTAAGACCTACAAAAACATTACAACTTCAACATTGCCGGACGGTGGGGTGGGTCGAAAGCAAAAATAACCAATAGTTAAGACTCAGACGGAGAGGCACACGACATCGAGGGCAAATTGGTGTAACTATGTACCATCTAAGAGGCAACCTAACAAAACTTTTATATACCAATGTACAAAAGGCAGGCGGCTGTTGTTTACTTTGTTGCTTCTGCTGGATTCAGCACCTTTTCTCCACCAGAAACTGTTCTCAAGAGCTCCCTAGACACGTCCTGTGTATGTGTCGCACTCTTCACACGACTCGCTCTCACCCAAGCGGGCTCCTGAAAAGCCAATCTTGTATTTAATAATTTACACTAGTGTTTTCACGTGTTTGTGCACAACAGTAAAAGATTATAATAGGTTTACCTCAGGGACAATACGCGAAAAGCCAAACTTTATTAAGAGGAGGATATGCTCAATGACCAAAATTGCTGCGAGGCCTGGTTCTAATTTCCATTTCCCTTCCACGTCGTATAAGCATACCAAAAGTGCACAGTTTGTGCAGATTGACATTACTATCAAAAACTGAAATCCAGAGAAAGAATGCCCTGAATCAATAAGAGATGATTTTCACATCTAAATACAGAACAAATATATCCAACACCAGCTGAGAACACATCACACCAAGTGTTGAATGAAGTGTAGCACGTGGATTTTGCTGACAACACATTACAAGTATTACGCTTTATTTTTCAGGCATGGAATAATTGGCCTGAATATTCCCGCCTTTATTTTTTACATTCTTAAGAAAATTTTCACCTTCCAATTGAATGGGAATGATCCCATGTTTGGTGGTGTCTTCTCTAAGGGGTCCAGTGATAGTATGTTTTCTTTCTGTGCTAAACAGTAAAAACACACCCTCCCTTACCAGTTACCACTATTACCAACTTTCCACCCTCACTCTTTATACCCACTCCTTTTTGTGTACCCAGGCTTCAGCAGTTTCAATTCCAACACCTTGACAGTGGATGAAAACAATGAAGCAATGCATCCATAATCAACTAAGATGCACTTGCTTAGATTCACCCTGTATATTCAAGTTATGTTACACTTTAACGACTAAATCCCAGAATTTCAAAGTTAAAATTCAGCCTACTTTGCAAAATTGCAAGAGGATATCCAGTTATCAGCAAGAAATCTGGAATTGAAAAGAGGATGTAGTGTGTTTCACGGAATTTTGATTTTGCAGAAGTTGTTGAAAACATAATGTATGGATTAGTATTTAGACTTAGAAGACGACTCAAATAAACCAAAGAAGAATGGATGAATCAGGAGGCCTCCTGAAAGAGGAACACGAGGGCAGTGGAAACAAAATACAGAGTGACAGCAACAGGAAATCATCAGGCAGTGGGGGACATAGGTGGTCCAATATGTGATTATTTCAAGAACCTGCCACCTAAGGATAATTCCCTAATTATGAAGTAGGACAGTTTGGAGGATCAAAGGTCAGAAGTCTGGTCAATTTTTGATGTTAGTATCAACTACCAAATACTACGTACGAGGGCCCGAGGACATGCAGTTTCATGAAGCACAAAGGGATTGAATATTTTCTTGCTTGCCTGGAATATATTCAGCCACGCTCCAATTGTAGTAGCAGCACGAGGAACAGGCCTCTTATGCATGACAAGCAACTTCAGAGCATCTGTCCTGATCTCCATGATGTTGTTCTGCACCAAACCACAGCCGTATAACTTTACTTGATGCCTCAAACTTGGAATTGATATATCATATAATCTAAATTCTACTTACCACAACAGAAAAGGCAAATGTAAGGGGAAATGCACTTGCAAACATCATATTCATCCCAAACTGCAGAGTCAACTCCAGAAAATCTGCACAGTTCAATTCTAGAATTAACTTATGTATATATACCCACAAAAATGGGGAATGTATGGATGCCTCAAAAGCTATAAATATTTTTTAAAGGCAAACAACTTCATGAGATGAGCTCTCAACGTATTTGCCCTCTAAGTTTCAAAAAGTTCTTCTTATTCTGACCATTTTTGTCTCACAACAAGATTCCAAATGGGAATAACTTTTAGAAGTGGAGAGACGTGAGAGAAAAATATTACCATCAAAGAGTCCATCTTCAAGTTCTCCTCCAATGCTAGCTGAGTACACAGATTTTAAATAATCCTTCTCCACTCTTGAATTAACCTTTATATTCCTTGTTGATGACCCTTTATCGTGCTTCTTCTTGAACCTTTGTTATAGGCAGATGAATTGACCAAATTAAAAGTTATCACTGGCAATATATATTAGCTTTCATTACTTTCAAGTGAAAATGTAAAGATGAAGCAAATATTGATCAAAGGAAAACAATGCTAACCTAATGGCTCCAAATTTTTTATAACTGTATTTGAAGTAGGGTAGAGAATTCGCGAGCAGATTTTCAAAAACCTGCAAAATTTTTAACCTCGTTAAACACTTACACTAACATTCAAACTTTCAGTGAAAAAAGAATCTTGCTATATATGTTGAATGCATTTATATTTCAACCTCTGAAACAAGTAGGCGCTGGATCAGAACTTTGCGGAGCGTTGTAATATTACGATGGAGCAGAGCATGGTAAAAAATTCCAATATATGTCTGCATAAAGTAAAGCCCAAACAACTGCCAAAAAAATAAAAAGTCAACGAAGGGCTCATCGGTTTGGTAATAGTTATCCCAATAATGAAGCATATTAACAAACCCATGCATCCATATAGGTCCTTACCTTATATATCAAGCTGTCAGCCCGATACTCTTTGTGTTCAATATTTTCATTTTTTATGAGGTCAGCAGATAACTTGCCTCCAGTTCTTGTAAAATATTGGATTAAAAGTAGATAGACTGCTGTCAACCCAAATCTGTCAAATTAACCATAAAAGATATTAATATACAATAACTACTACTGATCTAACAGAAATATTGCTGCTATTAGTATTCAAAATCAACTCCACAGTAAAAGAATAGACATGTATGTATATATTGTTAGGCTGCTAGTGCATCAAAATTCACTTAGTGCATCTACATATGATTATGGTAACCACATCCAAAATTTAAAAAAAAAAAAAAAATTGAAGAAATAGGACAATGATGGGACCTTATACCGTTAAAATATTACTTCCTTGCCCTAGAATACTAGTTACACACTTACACTTATTTTGGGAGTTATCCCACATTCCCACTTCAATGTACCTACATCCTCTTATCTATACATCAACTGAATAACTATTTGATGTAATCATTCTATATAGCTGAAAACTCAACGGTAGAATATTTCAATGTCAGCATTTTCTATGAAGTGGAAACTGGTTTATCTCTAAATCAGGATTCAGGAGTCTAACAATTCTCGTAATGAATTTTGTGCAGTAGAACCTCTCCTCCAGACTTACACTGTCACTTGACATATCCCATAATGGGAGATATTCAGAGTTGGTACAAATATACAATACTTGCAAAAATACTTCTATGGTTTCAAAGAAAGAATGCTTCAAAAAAATTTAAGAAAATTATCCTAACGATGTATTTTGAGCAAAAAATGTGAAGGTTTTAATGAATCGAAAAGTTTGCTTTGATATGATTTCTATTCTTTGGTCAAAGATTAATTTCAGTATTACAAAAAAAAAAGGATGTTTCTAAAAGGACAGAGGGATGTTTCAATAAAACTACCCTATGATGCAGTTCAAGCTTAACAAATAAAATTTCTAATTCAAACTCAAAGATTTGCAGAATAAACAAAAGATCATATATTTGTCTCAATTTCGAATCATTTTATGCACAAGAGGCAACTAAGGAAACTTACTTCAAAATGTCAGATCCAATAATTTCATATAGATGAGCGTATGCTAGCTCAAAAGGCAACTGAAGGCATATAATGCTCAATATAATGACGGTATCGTTTCTGATCCTCTTTAGACGCCCCAACCATTCATCTCTTTGATATGCTTGTTTCTCCTTAGCATTATCTGCCTCCAACTTCTTTGAAAACTCCAAAGGGTGTTGTCTAGAGTTCAAGTCCATTCCAAATATCTTATATCCAGGACCTGTTCCCACTGTGTAAATGATGTTCCATCTGGATTACAAAGTGGTAAATATTTTGTGGTTTTAGTAAACATCAATTACAGTATAAAGTAGACCAAATTAACAATAATGCTTTGAAGAATCAATACTAAAGAAATCTACCTCGTTAAAAGGGCGTAGTTCTTGCGTTTCCAGAACTGGAAGAAGAATACAGCCCATGATATGATACAAATGAAGAACACTGGAAGAGCCAGAAACTGCAAGGACCTGAGAGAAGACACAGCAATACATAGTAAAATTGCAAGGAACAAATAAAAAAGACTGAATCTAACTGAAATTTATAATATCAGTGTGATGCTTACCCAAAGTGAGCCAAATGTAAAACAATGCCTAATGCTGCTGGAAAGAGTAACCACCGAGTATACATTCCAAGAAAAGAAAAATATATTGCTATCTGTAGATTGAGAGTTGTCATAAAGAATATTAGGCAAATGGAAGGCTGGAGAAGATTACAGTATTTCTAATATTAAGTATAGCATATCTTGCCTTTGTTCCAAAGTACAGGTATATGTCATCGATTGGCTGCTGTGTGATATCCCAAAAGTTTAGCGCCCAACTTCTCAGCATCTCCTTCTTTTTCTGTTCATCTGGTATCAAAAAGCTCAATTCGTGATTTCATGCTCAAATGTAAACAAAGAGACTTAGAAAAGACAGGGTTTTTCATACCATGCAAAGGAAATACTTCTTTAAGAATGTCTTCTGTTTCCAGTTTTCGGAGAAGAGGCTCCCAAGGTTCCCAGTAGATTTTTTTGCTTCCGAACGTTAGTGGAACAGCCATCTTACTTTTATTCACCTGCCAAATAAATTTATCAATGGGTGCAATCAAATACCATCTAAAGTTATCAACTCATAGCTAACATCACTAAAAGTTTAGGACTATAAAACGCAGATAATTATCACTTAAGCAAAAGAAAGAATTTAACACACTCCAAGAACCAGAAATTTTCAGTAACGACCACTACTATAGTATTGTGTGAGCTGAGCCGCAAAGGTCAAATAAGAAAACAGCATATTAGAAAAAAAGAGAGTAAATTATTAAGTAAAGCATTGAAAAGTAATAAAATAGAGCTCAGGAGAATGCATACAATTCCATATATTAAGTGATTGTAGCAATGATGACGCTCACACCAACTGAACAATGAACCATCAGCTTGCCTGGCAAAAGCCTTAACCTGATCCCAATCAAAAGCTAAGTCCACTCCTGTGAAACAAAAAAGAAATCCAAACTATCATGTCATGTTGCTCAATGCACCAAAAAAAGAGCAGTTCTCAGTATTTCAGTGGTAAAGGAAAGCATTTTCAAATTATTATGATTGTTTCCCACTTTAATTGCCCTCATTTCCCCGGTCAATTTAAGCTGTTAATGCTAAACTTTGAAACATGGAATTTGAGGAATAAATACTAAAATGGAATTTACCATTACTAGTTCGTTTCCTTATCTGCAATTCTGCTGCAGCCTTTCCAAGTGCTTCCAACGGTGCTGCCAACTGAGACACAATAATATCCATCTTTAACACAATCGCGACTTAATTTGCCAATAGAATTTTTGGAAAGTACAATATAGACTTTGAAACTCTGTATAAGTCACAAAAAAATATATCTACAAACACCTCTTGTTGAAAACCATGAGTTCAAAGATTGTTAGATAGAGGCCCAATGGACATATGCTTGCCTGCTTAAGAACTAAATGTGGCAATCCAATCAAGAACTGACCCTATTCAGATCTGACTTGAAGAAAAAAAATCAATCTGTCTCCAAGAAAAGAAATTTTAATTCCATATAAATCTGAGGATGGAGGCAGATGCTACTCAAAGTCTGACCCCCATTAAATCAGGTCAAGACCAAAGTTGAAGGTAGGAAATTCAAGTCAAAGCCAGAGATGTAAATTTCAAGGCAGAACTCGGAATCAAAATCGAATTATAGTAGTCAGTCAAAAGCAGAATGGAAGACTAACTACCACAAGGGCAGACAGGCAGAGTTGGATGGTGCATCATCCAATTTGAATCAAACCCATTGTCATTCCTATTGAAGTCATATGCCATGCACCCATGCCTGCTATTTGCTCTCCTTAGTCCCTATTAAACATGTTACACGACTACACGAGTGAGAAACAATGTGGCACACATAGTGACTTGTTTGTTCTCCTCCTATGGATAGGCCAGGTTGTACTTTGCTACAAAGCTCCACTCATGTCCTCAAATTTTTATTTCCTCTCAGAACATTTATAAACACAATGTGATGTTGTGAAGGTGCATTTGCAAACCAATTTCATTTTTAAAAAACCAGTGCCCAGTATTATTACTATAATGAACAACTTGAGTTCACGGTCAGTTCATACATCAATCAATCAAAGCCTTAATGCCATAAGTGGGGTTGGATAAATGGATTAAAAGTGATTATTCTGTGTAGTCAACAACAAAGTTCTTCCTCCTCCAACCACTACAATCCAAAACCTCATTCTCATTCAAATCCATTTACTTCACATTTTTTCTAACTCTTTCTAACTAAGTCATTTTCAATCTGCCTCTTTTTCACTCTCCATGATCCCACTACTCCACTCTTCCTACTGGTTAACACAGATGATATGATTTTCCCTTAATTCGTCGGCAATGCTCGCGACACCAACTTTTCTGTGCATAGCTTCTTTCGTGACTGTGTTCCCGCCCTTATATAGTACAAATTCCCTCGGATAATTACCAAATTAGGTTGAAAATTGAAACCATTAAGACATTTCAATAACAACCCTAAAGTCTACTCATAAAAAAATACATATTCAATAATTGTAGCCAAACTTGTAATACCTTATACTAAGTGATATACATCATATCATAAGCTATATATTTCAATAATTGGGCAAGCCAATCATTCCAAATTACCCATTTAAAAAATAATTTCCACACCAAACACTTGAGACTGAGAAGTGAGAACTTAAATAACAAGTAAAAAGCTCAATTAATAGAACATTCTTATAGAAGAATTAAACAAAAGTTCAAAACAAACATGAGGAAATATAACCAACAACAAAAAGAAGCTCTTATTATAAGAAGAATCGAAAGAAAACCCTAACCTTGATGAAATCATGAGCAAGACCAGGAACTATCTCAGCAAGCAAACCAGTTTTCTTCAATTCATCAACCAAAATTTGCAACGGTTCATATTTATCTTCATCTTCTTCGTTCTTTGATAAAACCAAAGCAATCTCAAATACAGGTTGCTTTTCATCAAGCTCATTCATTTCCAAAAAAAAAAACTTCCCACAAAACCAAAGATCGGATTTTGCAAGAACCCCACAATTCAAATCAGCTAAAGAATGTATCTTTCATCAGAAATTTCAAGAAATAGGCTTAAAATTGGAAATGGGTGTGCAAATCTTGGATCAACTGAACTGAAAATTGCATGAATTTACGAGAAAAAAAAAAAAGAATTTGGGAATGTGGGTTGTTCGAGATGAACATGGTCAATGTCGAAAACGTACAAATTATTATGTAAATGAGATTGGAACGGCAAAAAAGATTTAATTTTTGTGTATTTGAATGTGTTTTGAAATTGTCAGGTAAGAATGAGGAGGAAGGAGAGAAGACACGTGGTGGGGTTGAGCATTTTATGGTGTAACGGCCGTGTAAGTATAGTGAGTGTGTGAGTTGTGGCATTGACCACAATTTGTCCAAGTCAAAAGGTCATATGCTTGGTTTCCACGCTAAAATGGCATACGGTCTCTTTGGCTCAACCACACCAACCACCAACTAGTCTACTACATACACCGGTCCATAGTTATCATTCATGGAAAATCACATTTATAATTTCGGCTCGTGTTTAGATCTGGTTATTGAGGTAGCCGGGTCATATGACGGTGCAAATTGGGATTGAACCGAGACTGACGACATTCATTTCAGCTCATGTATGATCCATAGTGGGTCAATAATGGACGGGTCAGCAAACGGACGGGAAAAAACAGTGGAAAGAAAGCTAAGAACCATTAGCAAGTTTAAATAAATACGACTTTATCCAACAAGGATCATGTCCAATAAAGCTCTATAAATTTGACCCTAATCCTTTTATTATTGAGTTACACAATTCAATAAATAGGTTCAATAAATAGGTTTATTGTATTCATAATATGTCTTAATTTGAATTGTGCTAGTATCATATGGAGAATCGATTAACCTCACACTGTCACACAGTGACAAATTTGTAAATAGCTAAAACTTTTTAGTTGTGATGAAGTTTATAATAGTTAATACAATAGTTGTGATGAACTTTCTAAGTATAATACTCGAATTTAACATGTTACACATTAGTCATCATCAACCTTAGTGAGCTAGTGACTCTTAACCAAACCTTTTTATGCAATACACTTTGAAGTTAGCTGGAGTGTATGATGAATAATAATTAGCCCCCCTAACATATTGTACAATTTGGTTTGAACTCAATTCTTAAAAAAGGACCACACAAAAGTTTTTTATGGTACATAAGTTCAATTCAATTCCATTCAATTCAATTTACTTCAGTTCAATTCAAATCAACTTAATTATTTTAGTTTAACTTAAATATTTTGCTAATTAATTCGTTAATGATAATATTGATGATGATATTGATAATAATAATAATGCCATGATGATATTCGTTAATGATAATATTGATGATGATATTGCCACGTTTTTATAATAATAGTAATAAGAATAATAATACTTCCTAAATTTCTTTTTATTCGCAACTTTTGTTTTGGCACACATTTTAAAGAAAGGATTAGATTTAAAGCAAATTAGGTATTCCATAACATAATAAGTTTAAGACTAGTAACACATCATCTCATTCTTGTTTATGTTAAATAGTAAATCTTAATTAAGATCAATATTAATCCATCCTAAGTTAAATTGTTAAATATGTGGCCCAAAACACAAACCATAGTTAAATATTAATCCTAAGTTAAATGGTTAAATATTAGCCTCAAAACATAATCAATAGTTAAATATTAATCCCAAGTTAGATGGTTAGATATTAACCCCAAGACATGATCAATAGTTCAATATTAAGTTAATTATTGGTTAAATATTTACCCCAAAACACAATCAATAGTTTAATATTAATTCTAAGTTAAATGGTTAAATATTAATCTCAAAACATAATCAATAGTTGAATATTATTCTCAAGATTAATATTAATCCTAAGTTAAATGATTAAATATTAGCCCAAAAACATAATCAATAGTTTAATATTAATCTCAAGATTAATATTAATCCTAAGTTAGGTTGTTAAATATTAGGCCCAAAACACAATCAATGGTTTAATAATAATCATGAGTTAAGTGGTTATTAAATATGAGGCCCAAAACATAATCAATAGTTAAATATTAATTCCAAGTTAAATATTAATCCTAAGTTAAATATGAAGTACTAGTTAAATATTAATCCCAAGATATATCATTAGTTAATGACAAAGTATTAGGTACATCGGATGCACAATAAATTTACTGTACATCAGATTATAGTGACCCTTTTGATTAATATAGTAACTCTTTTTATCAATATAGTGACCCTTATTTTTTATCACTATATTGATGTAAAGTAAAATGAGTCACTATATTGATATAAAGGGTCACTATATTGATATAAAGAGTCACTATATGCTTGATGCACAATAAATTTATTGTACATCTGATGCATACAATACCTTCTGTTAATTAATAGTTAAATATTAATTTCAACATATATCATTAATCAATAGTTAAAAATACTAATCCTAACTTAATATTTCAGTTCAGTTCAGCTTCAGTTCAATCCAAAGAAACAAATTAAAGCCAAACACCACATAATTTTCTTCGTACTACTACGAGGAGTTATTTCCACCGCTTTTGGTGAATGGACTAATCTCCCACGAGAGTTTGCATGAGTACCTCATAGGACAACATTCCTTCTAGATATAATTTTTTTTATTACCAAAGTTCGATCCCTAGACCTTAGTTAAAGATCGAGCTTGAGACTCTTAACCACTGAAGCTAACTTTAGTTAGTAAAAAACCTCAAAAAATTGGATTATGGAAATCATTCTATTTTTGAAAAAAAAAAGAAAAAAATGCCTTATAATAAGTCAACTGAATTATGAATGGCCTATATATTCTAGTTCATGGGGATAGTGGGCAACATTGAATAAAAGATTAAGACATAGTCGATTAGCCTACATGGGCATAAATTGACATATATTAATGTTGGCCACAAATATTTTTTTTCATTGGATAAATTCCTTAGAAAAAGTTGTATAAAACGGATTTAGTCATCCTAAAGTGAGAATAAAAATGTCACTTCAAATTAATTAATACCTAAATGATACTACATTTATAAACGTTACAATGTAGGTGCACTGCCTCTCATTTATAAAATTTTAAAATTAAATTCTTATACTGATTATTTCTATATTTGTTTTAGACTACATCTAAAATAAAATTCTTATATCGAACTCATTAAATGAGTAGACAAAGACATTATAATAAAACCTTAAGAGTGAAAGATAACTCTATTTTTTTAGTGTACCACCCGCCCACCCGGTTCACCCTTTTTTAGCTAATTCGGATTCGATGATTAGTTCGGGATGGTTAGGTTCCAGTCTTCTCCCAATTGTTATTGGTGGGGAATCGAACCCAAATTCTCTCTACTAAATGTAATCTCAATCACTACTACATCAATAATCAATTGGTGAGAAGGACAACTCTATAAATGGTTAAAATTTCCCTCTCGATTTTAGGAGATCTTGGGATTGATTCCTATCATCGTCCTTGTGGCTCTCTATACAACAATAAAAAAAATTAAAAAATAAAGCCTTTCAATTATGGAAATATTATGTGTTTCTAGTTTGCTTTTAAAAAAATTTAGTGAATTTTGTACTCGTATTATTTGAAGAAATAAATTAATCATCAGAAAACAAAGTAATAAAAGAAAAAACAAAAGTTGTAGTAGCATCAATATATTGTTAATTGCTTGCTTGCAAATATGCTCCAATCACATGATAAATTAATAATGCATGCTCAAATAAGCAATTATAAGTGAGTAAAACCCATGCAATAAATGACAATTGACAAATCAAACTCAAAGTTACAAGTATAAACATCTACATTTTTCTAAGTAATAAGATGATAATTTTATTCAATGTAAGTTTCTTCAAGCTTGAGCAACGATCATTCGATCGTGTTCTTCGCAAATAATGTCATCTGATGCATACATCATCTTCGATCTTGAAATTGTTCATCAATTCGTCTTGATTCTTGAACATCATCTTCCATCGCATTGTAAACTTGTAATAATAAGGCATTGATCAAAGAGATAATAATAACATTATGAGCACGTTAATTGCATGCAAGAGTAAAAGGTTAAAATATAATGTTGTGTAATTAACATGCATGTTAGCTAAGTGAGTTACGTACCTTGGATTATTGATGAAGAATCAACAACCAAATTACAACATTGTAGTGAGTTTGATTTAGAATGATCGATGATGAGCTTCAACTTCATTCCATAATTTCGATTTTAGAAGTTTGTCCAAGTTTTGATTAGAGGACATCACCTCATAATCAATTGAACAAAGATGCTCAAATGTCTTTTGTAATTCTAATTGTAGAAATTGTTGCTCCTTCAATTGACTATAATGCTGATCCTTGAGTTCCTTCAACTCTTTCCTCGTCGAATCTAGCATTGTCTTGGTTAACTCTAATTCTCGATTAACAAAGGAGTATTGTTCTTGTGTATCTCGTAGTTTTGATTCTTTGCTATTACTTTCCTCCTTGTAGAGGAAAAGTTTTTTCTCGAGATCTTTAATGGTTTTGTTTGACAGTTCGAGTTCATTTTTAGTTGACCTTAACCCGAGACCAATCAAAGAATTTTCTTCTTCTGCACTCTTTAGTCTACTTTCTATTTCTCGACTTTCCATCTTATGGTGGGAAAGTTGATTCTCTAATTCTTGTATGCTTTTGCTTGAATTTTCGAGTTCAATTTTTGTAGACCGTAACTCACAATCAACCGAAGAAAGTTGATCATATATCTTTTGTAACTCTGCTTCCATATCCTTATTTTCCTTCTTATAAGCAGAAATTGTCTTCTCAAGATCTTTCACACAATTTTTTGATAACTCGAGCTCGTCATTAGATGACCTCAACTCTAACCTAATGATAGAATTATCTTCTTCCACCCTTCTCAATTTAGCATCAATCTCTTGACTTTCCTTTCTACAAGATGAAAGTAAACACCCGAGTTCTTTAACGCTATTGGTTGCTGTTTCTAGCTCAATTTTAGTAGATTGTAACTCCCAACTTACCGAAGATAGTTGATCTTTTGTCTCTTGTAATTCTAAATCTATTTTACGCCTTTCCTCTCTACACATACAAATATCATCCAACAACTCTTCTTCGCCCTTCTTATAAGACTCCAACTCGATCTTATAAAGTTCTAACTCAAATTCAACCAAATCAACTCTTTGACGTACCTCTTGCAATTCGCCTTCCTTATGTTCATGTTCCTTTTTGTAATTCGAAAGTTGTTCCTTAAGCTTTTCGACTTCATCCATGGAAGCTTTCAAATCGGCCCTTACACCAAGCATTGCGGTTTCTTTTTGCCCTAATTGTGTTGTTAGTTTACCATAGGCAGAATTTGGTACTACAACCCCAAATGGAGACCAATCAAAGATTATATCATGAACCGGCCTTCTTAACTTCCCTGAGAATTCGAAGAGAATAGCACATGCTCCATCACAATTAACAAATATATCCCCAGGTCGTGGTAACAAAGATAGCGAGTCATACAACCATTGTAACATAGGTTCTTTTATCTCCGTTCCATATATCTTCAACTTATCCGTCTTTAGATTTATAGAACGGATTGTGTTTCTATTATTATTCCCATCGATCTTCACCATTCTATAGTTATACTTATCATCATACATGGATGGGTTAATGAAAATTTGTGGATCTTCTTCTAAGTTGTAAATGGCCATTGAAATAAAATAGGGCTAAATGAAACAATATATGTAATCAATGGGTGTATGTATTATTTATAAAATGCAAGTATGATGAAGGTGAAAATAAAAGAGGATTTATGTTTTCTACTAAAAAACATTTTCCTTTTTATACATAGATGAACTATACCTCCCTTGTGCGTGATTAGCTCAATCTCTTGGAAGGTTAGTATTCCTAGAATGCTAGGTAAAGCAAGGTATATTCTTTTATTTGAAACTATATAGCACCACAAAATTATTACTTGTGATAGATCCTACAAAATAAATATAAAAAATGATTAATATTTGTGAGGTACGGAGTATAAAATCTTCAATTGTTACATTTATTTTATTTTAATTTAGCATTTTACAAGTTGGGGTAAATGAAATTTATATATCTTCCGAAGTGGAATAAATTTAAGAATTTGTGGTAATAACACACGCAATTCGACATAATTAGTGAGTATTTACTTTTTTATTAAAAAATTTAAAATTCCTTTTAAAACTTTTTATATACAACCCTAATCAATTCAAGAAGGCTTAAACAACTTTTTTTTAGTCTCGTTATTTGATTTCATAACTAAGCAAAAAAGTGAAAAATCATAGAAAATCTAAAAAATGGCATGATTTGAAATTTTTAGTCGTCAGTTTTCAAAATTATCATGTTTGCAATATGTCTAAGTAATTTTTTTTATCTTTTATATGAGTATATTATTTCACATGATTTTTCTTTAAAAAAAAAACATAAAATCACAGTAATGTCAAATGAGCCTTAAGTTCATTTTTTTATAATGTGAATGAGTCACTAGAACAGTAAAATTATATATTTACAATAATAGGGGTGGGGATTGGAAGATGATTGTTTATTGATCGAATAAATAGACAAATATTCTACTTCGTAAGTTATTTCAATAGTAAAAAATTTTAAGTTCTAATTGTCATATCTTTTGGTGGCAAATTAAAGGACATTGTTGAATTGACTTGATTGGTTAAAAATTACTTAGGCAATTATCAACCTTAGTCCACAATTTAGAGATAACTTGTTGGTCAAACTTTGACTAGTTGATTGACATGAATTCATGATCAATTGAACAAAGATTGTTGAACGCCTCTTGTAGTTCTACTTCCAAATGTTGTTGCTCTTTCTTTGCTTTCTCTAACATCAAGTTAATCGAACAAATTTCTTGTTCCATGCTACTTAATTCTCTTTTAATTTAATTTCTTCGTTTTCCTTGGTGCACGACGAAAGTTGATGCTCGAGTTCTATTATACTTCTAGTAGATGATTCTAGCTCGATCTTAGTAGATTGTAACTCCGAGGTAATCGAAGAAAGTTGATCTTGTACTTTTAGTAATTCCAATTCCATGCTTCGTGTTTTCCCTCTACAACTACAAAGTCGATCAATTAAATCTTCTTTGCCTCGTTTGTACGTCTCCATTTCGATTTTATAAAATTCTAGCTCAAATTCGACCACATCAACCCATTGACTCGCCTCTTGCAATTTGACTTCCGTTTCCTTTTGTTCTTCTTTTGAATTCGAAAATCATTATTTTCCCTACATTCGGCATGATAACTAGAGATTCATACAACCTCTTCAATAATGAATATTTCGAATTCAATCTACTATATAAGATATTTGTAACGTGAAAGATAGAAAATATATATGCAATGTAAGCTAAGATGTGTCCTTTATATATCAAGTAAGGGAATGCAATAATGTCAAGTATATTCTTTGGCAAAGCGCATATTACAAGTAACGGATATATGATATATTAACTTTATATATCTCATGATGACGGAGTCAATTACAACAAAAAAATATTTTATGTTATATATCGTCGTACATAACGTGTTACATCTAGTCAACTGGCGAATAATTGAAAATCGAATGGTGATCACAATCAACTTCGGTCCACAACTTCGAAACTAACAGTTGATCTAACTTGTGATCAGTGGACAATACCGTAGAATCAATTGAACAAATGTGTTCAAACACCTTATGCAATTCTACTTCTATATATTGTTGCTCCTTCGTTCGAGTATTTAGTTGTTTCTTGAACACCTTTGCTTCTTTTCTTGAATCATCTAGCATCGCCTTCGTTGACACCAATTGTTGGCTAATCAAAGAATTTTCCTCTTCTACTTTCCTTAATTTTCTCTTCGATTCTTCATTTTCCTTCCTACAAGAGGAAAGTTGATATTCGAGTTCTTGTATGGTCTTAGTTGAGGTTTCGAGTTGAATCTTAGTCGAATCTAGCTCACCATTAACTAAAGAAAGCTTAGCTTGTGCTTGTTCTAAGTCTAGATTCATATTAAGACTCTTCTCTCGACAACTACACAATTGGTCCAATAGATCCTCTTCGCTTTTCTTACACGACTCCAACTCAATCTTGTATAGTTCCATCTCAAAATCGACCAAAGCAAGTCGTTGACTTACCTCTTGCAATTTGACTTCCATGTCTTTCTTGCAAGTTGAAAGTTGCCCTTTGAGCATCTCTACCTCCTCCTTTGTAGCCTTCAAATTCGCCGTAGTAGATTGCATCTCAACCTCACTGGAAGAAAGTTTTTGGTTTAGATGATCCATATTCTTCTCGCTTTCCTCCAGTCGTTTCTTGAGAGAATCACTGACTGAATTTGGCACTATCACACCAAAACGCGACCAATCAAAGATTACGTTATCAATTGGTCTAAGGGTCTTACGACCCGTACTAGCTAAGATAACAAAACAAGCTCCATCACAATTTACACACATGTTTGCTTCGAAAGACCTAAAAATAAGAGACTCACGTAGCTTCTTTGATGAAGATTGATTTATCTCAGTTCCATGTATCATCAACTTATCACTCCTAAGGTCTATCGAACGAATGCTCAATCGATCACCTTTGTCATTGAATCGTTCCATCTTATATGTAAACTCATCTGAAAAAAATTGTGGAAAAATGAAAATATCTTTTTCTTCCAAATTGTATATAGCCATTATTGATTTTAAACAAAATGGAAGTAAAGTAGGGTTACAATGAAGAAAAAATAGAATTGATTTCTAATCAATGAATTGAAGTGAAAAATATAAAATAGAAAATAAAACTTGAGACAACTATTTGTATATATATATGGTAAAAACATAAAAGAAAAAAGAATTTGTTTTGGTTATTAATTGATACTACACACTAAACAACTTCTTATATACATATGAATGGAACGTTAGTTCCTTATTCTCTTAGCTTCTTTCAACTAACAAGCTAAGAAAAGAATAATACTCCCTTGCTTTAAACATATTCTTTCCCAATAAGAAAAAATGTTGTGTGCCCTTTGTAAAAATTCTGTAAATGTTGTCGATTAAGCTAAGGATGGCTTACGATTCATAGATTAAATCTCGTATTATTTTACATTCGTAATTTTACATATATTATTGCAGTTCGATAAACAAATTAAGATGACATGCTAATTAGGTTTGTTACACAATGGTGATGATCACCATCCATACTAGTCCATAACTTAGAATCTAACAGTTGATCTAACTTGTGATCAGTGGTTAACACCTCAGAATTCATTGTGCAAAGAAAATCAAATAGCTTATGTATCTCTATTTCTAAACAATTTTGTTCCTTCCATATAATATGTAGTTGATCCTTTAGCTCCTTTATCTCTTTTCTCGAGGAATCTAGCATTGCCTTGGTGAACAGTAATTCTTGATTAGACGACGAAAGTTGATCTCTAATCTTTTGTAACTTGATATCTTTATCTTCATTTTTCATTTTATACGAAGTGATTATTTCCTCTAGATCCTTCGTGCTTTTGTTTGATAACTCGAGTTCCTTCTTTGTTGTGCGTAACTCTTGGCTAATCAATGAATATTCTTCCTCAACCCTCTTTAGTTTTCGTTTGGATTCTTCTCTTTCCTTCCTAGAAGAGGAAAGTTGATGCCGGAGTTCCTTTACATTTCCAATGGAGTTTTCTAGCTCAATCTTAGTAGATTTTAACTCACAATTAACCGAAGAAAGCAGGGCTTGTGTTTTTCCAAGCTCTAATTCAAGCTTGTGTTTTTCCTCTCGACAACTACAAATTTGATCCAAAAACTCTTCTTCGCCTTTCTTGTAAGAATCCAATTCTATGTTGTAAAGTTCTAACTCGAAATCAACCAAAGCAACCCTTTGATTCGCCTCCTGCAATTTGACTTCCATCTCATTCTTGTAATTTGAAAGTTGTTCCTTGAGATTATCCACTTCTTCTAATGAAGCTTTCAAACTAGCCTTACTAGATGAAAGTTGAAGGTTCAAATCATTCATAACCTCTTGATTTTGCCCTAATTCCTTTTTGATAGTATAATTACTAGAATTTGGTATAGTTACTCCAAAAGAAGACCAATCAAATATCACATTATCAATTGGCCTATAACACTTCCCTCCTGCTATGAGAAAATAACATGCACCATCACAATTAACGTATATAATCCCTGTTTTCGGCCTTATAATTAGGGATTCATACAACCTCTTAAATAAAGACTCTTTTATCTCGGTTCCATATATCATCAACTTATCGTTTTTTAGGTTGATGGATCGAATTACCTTCCTATCATTCTCGTCATTGAAGTGCTCCATTCGATACTCAAATTCATTATTGTCGTAAAATCGTGGGGTAATGAAAACATCTGGAGTCTCCTCCATGTTGTAAATGGCCATTTTTTGTTGCTGGTAACTTGGTACACACTAAGCTTAATAAGAAAACAAATGAGAATGATGATAATTCTTAGCAAAGAATTGAACAACTTAGTTGATTATTGATGAATTAATTGTTTGGATTGAAGATAATGATTTGATGAATTACTGTATGTTATTGAAATCATATATAAAGGCAATATGATGTACTTGGTACATTTGTGCATGCAAAAATTGAAGGAAGTTAACCAAGGAATGCAAAGTATAGATACTTTGAAAGTACTAAACAGTGTAATTAAGAAAAGAATAATCAATCTTGTTTTGGGTGACATAAATGTTAAGATTGTTAACTAATAAGAGCATCTTCGATATAATGGTTAATATTACGTACTTGTTTGCAATTTTTAGAAATTTACTAGACTCATCAATTACTCCGTATTAATTTGGTTTTAAGCAAATATTGCTCAAACAAGCATAGTAGCTCGAAAAAAATTATCCAATAATTAATTGACAAGTGATGAAGATTTTTTTTAATAATATAAATTTTAATTTTCGTTATTGTGTAATTTTTTCTAATGTACTACTCGGTGAGAATCGATCCTATAATCGTTTGTAACAGGGAGAGGACTTCTAACCAATTAAGTTATATCTTACATACTTTCAAGAAAAGTAGTTTATTGTTGCACCTTATAAACTTAAAATCATTGTAGTCTAAAATAAAATAAGTCATATATTTTTATCCCCTGAAAAAATGTTATATATTTTTATGGAAAAATATTATATTTATGTATGCAAATGATTTTTTTTAAGAAGATTTAAAAGTGCAAGGCAAGGTTTGCGTATATAATACTAGTCTTGATATGCACGCGATGCATGCGATTACTTTTTCATTTGTATACTTTTAATAACAAAGCAATGTGACAATTTAATATACCGACAATATAAGAGAGTATTTTAAAATAGAGAAAAATATATAATAATGCATATAGTAATATATTGTTAACTTTTTTTATTGTGTTTTTGATACCTAGTGCAAAACTATTAAGTTTATTGATGGTTATATGATATTCAATATACACAAAATTAGACTTTTAATTTAGTTATTAAGTTAGTGATCTTCTAATTTAGTTATTAAGTTTATAAGTTAGTAATAGCGAATTCTAATGTCTAGTTAATAACAACACTTTTTTGGTTGGGAACTATTTCAAATATATAGCTATTTTCTTAATTATGAAAAATCAAAATAAATGGCAAATAATTTAAAATGGAAAAAATGTATTAATTGATTAAAACATATTAATGTCAAGTTCTTTAATTTTGAAGTAATTAATTATGATTGATTTTTATGATTTGATTTAAAATTGCTTTATAAAAATTGTAATTAGTAAGGGTAAGGTGGTAATTTTAGGGGGACACCGTCACCACCTCCCCCCTTTCCCTTATATAATAGAGATTTATGATTCACTAAAAGATATATAATGAATCAAAATATATATCAAAGTTAGATAATTACGTTATAAAATGGAAACAAGAGATTTGCAAAATAATTATGATAGCTGTGTCCTGTAGGTGGTAGATACAAGTGTGCTTGTGATACTTGATTGGCATCAAAAAAGTATTGCATGCAACTACCTTACAATATATTAATGAAAAACGATATTTGTGATTAGATTTGAAAAAAAAATAGTAACTTTAAAAGACGAAAAAGTAACTTAACGATAGAAATCAGCGACTTAACAATTTAGAAACAAAACGATAACTAAACCAAAAATAATACAGAGTAACATTCAAACTAAATGCTATAACTTCAATAGAAATTTTAGGAACTTAAAATTGTTTGATTTTTTTCTCAAATAAGTGTAACTTAAACAATGGGAAAAATGACTTAGAAACACAAAACAATTACTTAAAAATGTAACAATTATATTTAGATTCAATATATATGAATGAATACAAAAGATTGTAACTTAAAAACACAAAAGAGTAACTTAGAAACAGAATGTCGTAACTGAATAACTCACATCGATAGCAATGAGTGGTTTTTCAACAAGTTATTGAAAGTCCGTTTTTTCTTATAATTTGTCTTATCTTAAAACCAATTTTGTATTGTCTACTAATCATGATTATAATCAACTCGTTATAATATTATGATAATTATCGTGCATAAGATTTCTCAAAAAAATTATGGGTATAATAAGAGATATACACAATAATTTTGATAGCAATACAAAATAATAATACAATAGGCTAATTTGCTAACAAATACTTAGATTATATTGTCATAATTGTGATGAACAACTATCATTTTTGCCAAAATTTTGAAAATCCTATTACTACCCAATTCAACCAGGCCAACTTATAACGTTAAGGGTTATGATAAATACAGCTCTTATGGCTACATATAAGATATAAATATGTTACTCCTACTTATAAAGGAAATAAATTGTAAATTCAAAACAAAATATACAGTACACTAATCGATGTAATAAATGATCAATTATTGCATATTATTTCCACTTTTAGCTTTTTATAATCAGCTATTAAGGTTACATTTAACTTTTTCCTAACATTAATTAGCTAATCTTATAATCTAGTGGGGGCCCCTTTAACCCAATTTTTTTTCCCTACATCATCTCAATTTCGTCCCTATTTGTGTTAAGGTAAAGTAAAAATTGATATGTTGCGCCAATAATTTTGCTTAAAGTAAATAGGTTTTGATTAATTTGTTTGGTTAAAATTATTCATTTTCACTATTTTATAAGTGATCACTGATATTGGAAGATCTTTTATTATTTAATATGATTGATATAGATCTATTCTATATTTGGTAAATGATAATAATTGTTGGGAAATATTATTAACTAGCAAGTTCTGTCAAATGACAATTTGGTTTTGATTTTGGCAAAGTTTTAGGTGCAACGGGTGTACAATAAATTTTTATACATACACCAGATTAGAGTGACCATTTTAGTCAAGCTAGTAACCCTTTTGATCAATATTGTGCACTTATTATTTATCACTATAATCTATATAATCAATATAATCCTACTAAAGCAATCCCCACTATGTGTATTTTCCCTCCCAAAATCCTATCAATTTCCCTCCCAAAGTTTTGCATTGATTTTTTTAATAAAATTTTTAGTGTATTCTTATTTATTTAATTATTTCCCATAAATAAAGTTAATGCTAATCCYTTTTTCCAAACCTCATAGCTCCAATTTCCCATGAGCTTTTAAAATTTTGTATATGCATGTTTCATGACAAATTTTTTTCATTGTTTTATTTATTGTATTTCCATAACACAAATGTAAATAATAGGAAAAAAAATATGTAGGTTTTCTTAGAAAAACACTTATTTAAATAATCTAGACTTTTCATACTTTTTTTGGAAGTTCATCACATGTCTTTCACTTCCAACTTTATTCATTCCACAATATATTTTAAATAAAATTAGTGGGCTTATAGTTATAATCAATTTGTGAAAAATTAAAAATTAAAATTTGCAAGACACTTCTTTATTAATTTTTTATTTTATTTATTTTTCTTATGTAAAAAAGAAATAAAAATTTATTAAGATATTACAATTTTATTTTTAATTCTTTTGAAAAATTTACCATAATACACAATTTCAATAACCTCTACAAGAATATTTCATACTACTGTAGGTATTTTTTATCCTCTTGTCTACCTAACAACCGTACATCGTACGGGTATTATCTAGTATTTACTAAAGCAATCCCCACCCTTCCATTTTTCCTTCCCAAATTTCCCTCTCAAACGCTCTTTATTTAATAATTGTATAAAAAATATGAAATATTATTAATGAATATAGATTAATAAATGTACTTTGAAAATAAAATAAAGTATAAACATTTAATAATTGACACATAACTATTAAAAAAATTAATCACAATCAAAACCTACTTTTTAGATATTTACAATTTAAATATATCAAAAGTTTCAATTTTGTATAAAATAATTCATAATTCATTTACAAATCGAGCATTTGCTCAGGGCTTATCTAGTAATGTAATAAAGTGAATAATGAGTTACTATATAGACTAAAAGGGTTATTATATGCTTGGTGCACAATAAATTTATTGTGCATCTGATGCATACAAGAACTTCTGATTTATTTTAGTATAAGTAATAGAAAATGGATTTGCATTAAAGCACATCTACCACACCAAATGGATTAGCTAAATTGGTTAGTGATTACTAGTATTTAAGTGCACGCTATGCGTGCTTAAAACTAAGGGGAAAAAATTGTTAATCTATATTTGAATTTGACGCTATTTGAATTGTAACTTTTTTAAATATTATGTCATTTTCAATCATAATTTATTTATTTTTTTTTACCATGAATGCTTTAACTTTTAAGTAGTAYTATTTTATTTGGTAAATTTAAAATCTTCCTTTATTTGAAATTTTAAAGTAGAAAGTAAATTAATTAAGAGAGTTTTTAAATAAGTCAATTTTACATTTATTAAAGGGCAAAAAAGACATTTCTTAGGGGGGACACCATTGCTCCCCCCTTGGCTTATATAATAGAGATTTATTGTGCATCTGATGCATACAAGAACTTCTGATTTATTTTAGTATAAGTAATAGAAAATGGATTTGCATTAAAGCACATCTACCACACCAAATGGATTAGCTAAATTGGTTAGTGATTATTTGCAAAATTTTGGCAAATATTGAGCACTCGAAGTTTATTTTAAAGAATAGAATAAGATTTGGATAGTTATTCACAATCACCACCTTAATCTAGATAATTGTTAGCAAAATATCCTATTTCTTATACAGTACAATTTTAGGAAATCTTTATTATTCGATCATTCTAATATTTGCCTTATTACAAATTTATTCATTCATCCTTGGCATATAAATATGTGCAATTTTTCTTTACAAACTTACAATTTTCTTCAGTAATCACAATTAGCAAAATCATAAAACTCACTTTGTGAAACAAACTAATTTAATTATCATTGGTGTTATAATCATGGCTCAAAAGACAACCTTTATCCCTCTATTTTTGCTTATTGTACTTGTCTTTTCTATGACACATGGTGAGTACACTCCTACTTTAACCCTCTTATTATATTTATATTGATATATTATCATCGTCGTCTTTATTGTTAATACAAAATTAAATATGATATATTGTTATTTTTTTTCTTAAGGGGACAAATTTTGATCCCGAATCTTAAACATCAACTACCTTATCATCAAGGTTTTTACCAACTAAACATATTAATGACGTAATTATTTTTTTGTCGTATATAAAAAAAAAAGGTTGTGCGAGTAGCAGATTGCCTACGACGGTGGTGCCATTAGGTAGTTGCGACAAGTCGGAGGTTATTTCAGATTGCGACAATGAGGTTTGCCAAAATTTTTGCGGTGGAGGATACAAGGGCGTTTGTGACACTGCTAATCCTACTTTGTGTTGTTGTCATGGATAATTTATTTCACTTTTTTCTTTTATCCTACTTATTATTATTATTACAATAAATAAACACCTATGTTTTTATTCTCGGCAAAAAAGAATGTAATAATATCCGTATTTTGTGATTGTTATTAATTACTAGTCCGATCTTTTTTTTWAAAAAAAATAATTATTACTTGCACTATATCATTTTTTACGGTCAAAACCGTCAAATTAAATGTAAAATGTCTAATCCTATTTGGAAGGGATTTGTTGGGAAGGGTGGATAACTAAGGGATAAGGGAAATTGGCCTAAACAACACTTTAATTTTAAGGGTCGCATATGGACGATATGGTAGGAATCAAACATGTAATCTCAAAATTATTGGATMATACTCTTACCAATTCAACTAGCTAGCAGATAATTTTTTTTTTTTTTTTTTATGGAAATTATGTGGTGTGTTTTGAATTTTTACAATTACAGTAGATACATTTTTTAATAAGACAAATTAGACTTACAATAAATTATTGAAAAGCAACTTGAAATTTATCCTAAAGGCTAGCTCTAATTATAAAAAAAAATTCCGTTAATAATATTATAACTTACCTAAAATCTTTTAAAAGTTACGGAGTACATTTTTACATCAAATTAATTTACTAAATTTTCTTTAACAAATCCTGTTCATTATTAAATTGTTTAATTTATTCATTTATTTTTGTTAAAATAATCATATTAACCTCTTTAAAACTCATGTTACATAATTAACTTTTGTTAGGAAAATTAAAATTAAAATCATAACAAATCAAGTGTATCTTACATTGTTACGTTACTTGTTTTTTGATAAATTAATTGAAAGCCCGTCTTATACAATATTTTTACTTATAATTAACGGTACAACGAAAAATATTGTATGAGTATAGACAATTCGTACAATAATAAATCCTACATATATATATGCGTGGCTATTTGAGGGAATATGTTTCCCTTATTTGTACAAATTCTATTCAGTTTTTTTTAAATGTATTTAATTACAACACTTCATAAACAGAAAAATACAATGAAATAATATTGTGTAGTATTATCAAATCTATTCATCAACTTCTTCAATGGAAATAAAACATGGTAATTCATCACTATCACTAACACTCCATAATTGGGATASAAGAGCTTGATCCAACTTTCGATTCGTTGATTTCACCTTAGAATTAACAGATTGCAGTTTATCTGACACCTTTTGTAACATTTCAACCGTTTTATTATCTTGATAATCCTTCTTATTACTAAGCTCATCAACCTTCGTTTCGGACGATTCCAACAACTTAGTCTTGGTTGAAATCAGCTCACCTTTGGTGCAAGAAAGTTCATCTTGTAACCCTCTTAGCTCGGCTATCAAGTCATCCTTTTCCTTTCGACGACGCGACAGTTGATCTTCGAGCTCCTCATTGTTCCTAGTGGCGGCCTCTAGACTAGCCTCAACGGAAGAGGGTTGTTCGAGGTTGTTGGATTGTCCGAATTCGCGCTCTTTTTCGTCTAGTTTTTTCCTCAAGGAATCGATTAGAGAATTTGGGACGATAACATCGAATGGAGACCAATCAAAGATGGTGTTATGAATTGGCCTACAATTCCCCTTCCCTGTAACAAAGATGTAACAAGCCCCGTTGCAATTTACATATATATGTCCCATTTTCGGCCCCACTCCTAGGGTAAGTGACTCGTACAATGTTCGTAACTTAGGTTCTTTTATCTCGGTTCCATGAATGTATAGTTTATCGATTCTAAGGTCTATGTTGCGGATAACCCTCCTAACAAGTGAGTTTCTTACAAAGTTTGCCATTCGATACACAAATCTGTTTCCGTAATGAGTTGGAGTAATGTAAATATCGGGATCTTCTTCTAAATGGTAAATCACCATCTTATTAATAATAGAAGAAAATTAAATTAACTAGAAATAAACAAGCAAGCTAAGCTAAGCTAAGAGAACTTTTGTAAGTTATTAGTGTCTAAGAGCGGACCTTAGCTAGCTTGAACCCTTGATGAGTTACGTTAAACGACGGCGATACACTGGATCGGATCATAGGTGGGTTTGTTACTTTGTTAGGGTTTGGTGGAATAATTGGATCAAGCAATCAACTTGTAAGTTAGTGAAGGTTTTTTGTTGCAAGAATGAATTGAATTGAAGTTGTATTAAGTGGTTTAGGATGAATATATAACAAGGACAAAAAAACTAGGTTATATATTAAGATTAGGGTTAACTTGCTTGGATTCTAGTCATACCTCACTTGTACAGTTGTACATGGTTTAATTCATCATTGGGCAAGATGAAGAATAATGCATGGTTGATTCCTTCAGAAGCAAGTAATGATGTTGGGGGAAGAATCAAATTGTGGTATTAGATAATGTACCGAGTTAACCTTGTGAAATTTAGCTTACTTATAGAAAAAGCAAGCTAATCTAGTTAATAAAAAGACAAAAGTTAGCGAACGTTACACGGTTACATGAGTCAAAAAGCGAGTCATGATGTTTCTGGATTAAAATTTTCTTTTTTTTTACGTTAACTAAAAATATTAAAATTGCTTTTGCAGGAAAATATTCTTATATCTAAATATATTTTATTAAAAAATTGGCAAAGTTCTATAATTTGTATGTTTGAAAAAAACTTACTTTACGTGAGAAAAGAAAAGAAAATGTTTTCTTTATGAATGGAAAACAAGACCTTAATGGAAACATCAAATAATTGTTCCCGGCCAGGCTAGTTGTTATATACTTATATGTAGCTAGCTTGTTTTTGTTTTTCTATTTTGTTTTTCGGATTTGTAATCCTCTCTAGAATAAAAAAAAAAATAACAATAAGATAAAGACAAAGTATTAGGTACATCGGATACACAATAAATTTACTGTGCATCAGATTATAGTGACGATTTTGGTTAATATAGTAACCCTTTTTATTCTATATAGTGACCCTTATTATTTATCATCATATCGATGTAAAGTGAAAATGAGTCACTATGTTGATATAAAGGGTCACTATGTTGATATAAAGGGTAACTATATGCTTGATGCACAATAAATTTATTGTACATCTGATGCGTACAATACCTTCCGTAAAATAAAAATCAAATTAATGATGGTAACGTGAATGCATGAGTAACAATTCTAATAAAGGTGGCAAAATAACATAAAATAAAAAAAATCATAAAGGTAGTACATACATTGAACAAATGATCAAATTTAAAGTGTTCATGCATGCATAATTATTAGCATTTTTTTCCTTGATAATTTTCTTTTAATATAAGATCATAATACATCAACAACTTAAATATATAATTGAAGGACAATAATGATAACAACATTTTTTACACAAGTTAATTAATTGACGATTACATCATCAACAATTTCAATTGATTTAATTACACAACATTCACCTAAATAAGATGTTGTATTCTTGACCTCTTTCTCAGTGAACTCCAACAAGATCTTAATGCATTGCATCTCATCCATTTTCATTGAACGAAGCTCTACTTCTTTGGCCTCGATTTCGCTTTTACAAGCTGAAAGTTCTTCTTCAAGTTGTTCTATCCTCTTGTACGACGAATCCAATTTATTTTTAGTTAATTGCAACTCAATCTTACTAGACGAAACCTCGTATTGTAATTTTTGCAATTCGTTGACACGATTTTCATTCACTTTCTTATAAGAGGAAAGTTGTTCGTGCACAATTTGAACCTTAGTTTTCAAGTCTTCACATTCCTTGAAACGTCGAAAAAGTTGTTCCTCCAACTCCGTTACCCTTTTCTTTGCATCTTCTTTCGAAGATTCAAGCTCTTGATCTTTCTCTTGTAGTTGTTTTCGAAAGACATCATTAACGGAGTTTGGTACAATCACTCCAAACCGCGACCAATCAAAGATGGCATTATCAAAAGGACGATACACCCCCTTGCCTTCCACGACAATATAACACGCTCCATTACAATTGACATAAACTCTTCCTACACTCGGCCTTAAACGAAGACAATCATATAAATTTTGTAACATAGGTTCTTTTATCTCGGTTCCATGTACACTCAATGTATCTTTCCTGAGGTCTATGTCGCGAATGAAATTGTAATCTAATTCAGCAGCAAAGCGAATCATTCTGTAAACAAACCTATTTCCAAGATAAATTGGAGATATAAAAGTATTAGGAGTTTCTTCTTCTAACTTGTATGATGAGGCCATTTTGTTGAATTAGGAGACGATATTGAAGATGGTACAAGAAATTAAAAATTGAGTAACAAAATGTTACACGAATTGGATGATTAAGCAATGAAAAAACAATCGATAATTATATATATTAGGATGATTTTCAATGACTACTACGTACGTACAAAGAATAACTTGTACGTAGCGGCTACAAATATTATGTAACATTCTATTTGTAGATGTTTCGATATTCCGATCCTATATATTTGGAAAATCAAAAATGGGATTACCAACTTTGTAAGTATCCCTAACTTGTTATAACTGAATGCATCTTGTTTATCTTCTTCATTAAACATTAATAATGTATTGTTATGTATGTGTTATTAGTAGGATAAGAGAAGTTAAGGAATAGCGTGTCATGAAATTAAAGAATACGTACTATTGTAATTTGTGATGTTGGAGAGAGGTGATCCTAAGGAAGATTTAACAAAAAGTTTCCCTAATAACTTTTAATTATAAGCATTAAACGGAGAATCAAATTTCAGGAAAAACTTAACATAAAGTTAAATGGCAATGCTTTCTAAAGAAAACAACATTACTAGGGTTTTTTTTTTTTTTTTTAAATGTTAGTTTATATTAATCGGTTATTTAAAAGATGAGAATGATTAAATATCGAAGAAAGTCAAGGAAAAATAAAATGCGCGCACTTTGCATGCATTATTTTATAAACTTGGGAGAGAATATTAGAGAGAGAAAAAGTAACAACAATAGGTTGTATATATATTATGGTCTCATTTGAATTATTAACCAAACACTTTATAAACTTGTACAAAGTTGAAAACAAACTTATTGAGAGACATGACTTGTGCTAGGAGATTATTGTATTACATATTATTACTTTCAAGCTAAGTAAGAACACATGGAGTACATCTTATTAGTTATTACAATATCACGTGATTTGCAATCAAGTTCACAATAACTTTATTGTACGCATGCAAGACGAATTAGTCACAGAATAGGGAATGATATACTCTATTTAATTGAGAGCCCAAGCCACTAACATGACATAATAAGCTTAGCTTATTGCTAATATAAATACAAGCACAGTAGTAGTATGTAATTAGATACCGAACCAAGGACAACACTTGCTTTTCTTCAATAATACCTTCGAAAGTTCATCTCTTACGGTTTGTAACTCCATTGCAGTTTCTTGTTTTTCTTTCAGAGAATTCGAGAGCTCGTCTCGTATCGTTTGCAGTTCCTTCTCCACGCTTTGATGATTCTCCAAAGAAGTAGAAACCTGTTCTCGAAGCCCCTTTATCTCAATTTCCTTGGAAGAAAGTTCTTCACGCACCTTCCATAAGTCCATTTCCGTGTCTCGTTGAATTTTAGTTGAAATTTCAAGGTTCTCCCTGAGCCTTTCCTCCTCTTGCTTCAACGCCTCGAAACTAGCCGCGTTGGCTGACTGTAGGCTTCTCGAAGCCTCCAACTCCTTGGTGAGCTTCTCCTCCACCTCCTGCTTCGAGGCTTCGAAGCTAGCCTTATTGTTGGCTATTTCCTCATCCTTTTGTTGTAAGCTTGTTCTCAAACTCTGCAATTCCTTCGCGAGCTTCTCCTCCACCTCCTGCTTCGAGGCTAATTCCTCATCCTTTTGCTGTAATTCTCTTCTCGAAGCCTGTAGTTCCTCGTCTTTTCGACGTAGCTGCTTTGTCGAGACATCATAGACGGAGTTTGCTACCGTTACACCGAAGGTAGACCAATCGAAGGTAACATTCCTATCGATCAAAGAATAATTCTTTTTGGCCTCGTCCACATATACATAGCATTCGCCATTGCAGTTAACATATAGTTTTCCTCCGGAAGGCTTCGTAACAAGAAGATCATGCAACTTTTGCAAGGTAGGTTCTTTTATCTCGGTTCCATATATAAACACTTGTTTTGTTCGAGGTCAATATATTTAGGAAATAAGGGCTTATAATCAGAGAATAAGCCGAAATTTGAGATGAAGGAATCGCTCGCGTCGTGGTATGGAGACCACTGTCTTAGAAGCAATTTCGCCCCGATAGGTGCAATCGGTCACGCGTTTGCCCCCCAAGATCTAGACAGCACTCCCAATTCGTGCACTCGAGAAGGAGAGTTGGAACTCACATAATATTACTCAGATCAGTAAGAGAGGAAGAAAGTTTTTGGAATTTTTTGTATGCTCTGAACTGGCCAAGGGAAGCCAATATATAGTGAGGGAGGAAGCCAAAACGGTGCAGAAAAACTGAAGAGACAAAGTAACGTTTTGGCATTAATTGCGCGAGAATCAAGGAGCAATTAAGTGATAACGGTTACAAGGTTTAAATGTGTAACCGTCCAAAATAAACGAATGAACTGTCGTAAAAATAAAGCACACAACGTGTCACGAGCCCGAGCCGGACCGGACGGCGGGGCGGCGCGCGCGTGGTTACCCAATACCACCCCTCACACCAGCCTCAAACAATACAAAGCAAGTTCTCCTATAAAACAAGTGGGGAGTTGCAATCTTTCTATGTGGGACAAAAACACAAAACTAACTTTGCATTTCCTATTATATTTCCAACAATCCCCACAAATGCGAAGGTAGGAGAACAGAAACTGATCTGAGCATTAATAGGCTTGACACTTAAGTGCTGGTGTCTTTCGATTGAACACACTAGCGAAGTGAGCAACTTTCTCTATCAAAAGGTGAACGAATCTTGAACGCTTTTGACCAAGAAATAATCTCAACAACGCGCATCTTACCTATCACATATTACAGTTCCGCAAACAACACAAATTATGGCCAACAAATCTTGGGACTTCTCATGAGTGCTCTAAAAGACTCCAAGTCTTCCATAGCAAGGTGGCCAAACTTCACACTCAGTAGGTGAACCAATCAAGTCCTTCTCATAGGACCACCCATATCCTGGGCTATGGAATCATTAAGAGCAAAAACTCAACTAAAAATGTTACAAGTCATAGGTAGGGAAGATGCTACAAAGAAGAGTCTATTCACAGCTTCGTTGTCCACAACCTTGCAAGCAAGATTGGGTATCAATATGAATTTCTCAACCAACGGGCTTAAGTCCCATTCCCCTCGACGTATCAAGGACTAGTCTTCTGTTTAGTCCTTTAGTCAGTGGATCTGAAAAGTTCTCTCTGCCTCACATATTCCATAGTAAGACCACTTGTAATTAGGGATCTTACTGATTCATGCCTGATTTGTATGTGTTTTCTTACATTGTACGCACTGTTTTTTGCAACCTAATTGCTGCTTGTGAGTCACAATGTAGAGAAAACAGGCGGAGCAAGTTGCCCCACAACGGAATATCTGCCAAGAGAATTCCTTAGCCACTCAGCCTCTTGCCCTGCTAATCAAGAGTATGAACTCTGACTCCATCGTGGACCTGGCTATGCAAGTCTGCTTTGCAGCACTTCCATGATATTGCTGCACACACACAAGGTAAACCACACCACTAGTAAGATTTTACCTCATCATTATCAGAGACCCAGTTTGCATCACATATCCTTCCAAGACAGTAGGATACCAACAAAATGCAAACCCCATCATTGGTTCCCTTTAGGTATTTCAGTACACGCTAAGCGGCATCCCAATGATCCCTACTAGGTTATGAGTATACCGATAAGTCTACTAACGATATGCAATCAGGCCGAGTATATTCATCAAAACATTAAATCCCAATTATTTTAGCATATTCCAGCTTGAGACACCTATTTCATCATGTTTTTTTCAAGTAAACTAGCATCATATGGAGTTTTGACAGCACCACATCATAAAGAGTTAACTTTTTTTAACACTTTTTCCACATAGTGAGGTTGAGACAAAGTAAAGCCTTACTTGTTTTGGTGACTTTTAACACCAAAATCACATCTGCTTCACCTAGGTCTTTCTCTCAAATTTGGAGGAAAGAAACGCTTTAGTCTCATCATGGCTCTCATGTGTGTACCAAAAATTAGCATGTCATCAACATACAAACATATTATGACACACATGATTGCAAACATTTTAGAATACACACACATCAGCACGATTCACAAACAAAACCAACTAAGAATAGTTTTATGAAACTTTCATACCACTGTTTCGGAGCTTGTTTCAAGCCATAGAGAGATTTCTTTAGCTTTACACACTGTGTTCCTGTCCTGGAACAACAAAACCTGGAGGTTGAACCATGTAAATTCTCTTCTAAGTCGCCATTCAAGAAAGCTGTTTTAACATCCATCTGATGAATAATCAATTTAAAACAGATGCTAAAGCAAGCAAAGTACGAATAGTGGCGATCTTAGTTACAGTGAGTAAGTATAAAAGAAATCTACACCAAATTTTTGTGTGAATCCTTTAACAACAAGTCTAAGCTTTATACCTTTCAACCGAGCCATCAGTTTTGCGCTTCTTTTTAAAGATCCATCCTACAGTTAATGGCTTTACTCCTTTGGTAGATCAACCAATTCCCATGTGTGATTAGACATAATGGATTCAATTCACTATTAACTGCTTCTCTCCCAGAAACTAGCATCAATAGAGGCTCATTGCCTGTTTCATAAGTCTTAGGTTCATCATCAATCAAAGACAACAACAAATAACTCTCAAGTTCATCTACATTCTCACTTCAGTTAAGAAAGTAATAAATCAGGGCCAAGCTAGTTTCAGTTCTACGTCTCTTACTCCCTTCTAGATGGAACAACTCATCTTGTCCACTAGAAGTAGTAGGTACCTTGGCAAGAAGTAGAAAGTAAGAAGCAGAAACAAACTAGAAGAGATTAGGAATAAATCACATCCATGGAAAAACATCCTTCTTAAGAGGGAAACATTCTCAAAGACTCAGCAATCTCTTGATTCGCTGAGGGACCTGTCACTCAAGACATAAACTGTAGCGCAACTATTACTTGCGTACCAATGAAAACAGTATCATATGTCCTAGGTCCAATGGTTTCCTTCTTAAAAGAAGGTAATGGCACCTTAAGCTAAGCACCCCCACACTTTAAGGAATTTCAAGTTACGGTCTAAAGCCTTTCCACAACTCTATGGGGTCTTGTCTAGCTTTTTGTGAGGCACTTTGTTCAAAACATGAGTAGCAGAAAGTATAGCTTCCCCACATGTTATCAGGCAAACCTGAACTGATTAACATACATTCATCATTTTTTAAGGGTCCTGTTCTTCTTTCTGCTACTTGTTTGTTCTGGGGGGGGGAGCAGAAACCTCATGAATTTGCATTTTGTTCACAAAGTTCTTTTAGAAATGTGGTTCCATACTCCCCGCCCCTATCAGACCTAAGTCTTTTAACCTTTCGGTCCAACTGATTTTCTACTTCTGCCTTATAAATTAAAAACATCTTTTCTGCCCATCTTTGGTACGCAACAGATACACTTTGGTATATCTAGAATGATCTCACAACTGTGATATAATACCGTTTGCACCTCTGCTTTCGGTACTTTATAATCAGCTAAGTCCGTATGAATTAATTCAAGCAATTCAGTTTTACGTTCAACAACAGGTTTAAAACGTTTTTTAGTGTATTTAGCACCAACACAAACTTCACTTTGCTATGATCATTTCCATTTAGATTAGGAATTAAAGACATGTGTTGTAAACGTTTCATGGAACCATAACTACATGTCCTAATCTAGCGTGCAAAGATCATAAGACTCAAGTAAGTAGGCAGAAGTAGAAATTTTATTCATAACAGTTTGGAATATTTTCAAGTACAAACAAACCCCCGAAAGGTATCCCTTCCCACAAACTCACCATTGCGAGACAAATTAACTTTATCACCTCAAAACAAGTTTCACACCAGCTTTGGTTTAGAGAGCACCAGAAATTAGTTCCTACGAAGGGAGGGGACATACATTACATTTTGCAAAGACAAAGATTTTCACGAATTGAGCTTGAGGATGACAGATCCTTTGCCAAGCACTTCTGAACTGCTGGGTTTCCATAAAGACTTGTTCGCTTGATTAGCTCAAAGAATAGCAAACAATCTCTATCTGCACAAAATGTTTAGTGGCCCTGTATCCAAATCCATTCAGTTTTATCTCCAAAAATTAATTTTCAGAAACTACAGCAGCAATAATATCATTAGAATTTTTCAACAATATGAGCATGATTATTATTGTTATTCTGGTCTATTATTTTTGGTCTTGCGTTGGTTGCATTGCACGCTTTGTGGCCAGCCATGCACACAATAGCAAGTTGGGTTGCTTTCTGCCCTTTATTAGAGGACTTCTTTGAAGTTCTGCTTTTGTTTGGATCTCCAACTGCTTGTTCTGGTTCTGATTGTTATTGGCCGCGGCTTCTTCCTTTATTGTTCCTGTCAGAAATTTTTACAGAAGACTCAACAATGTTAGCTTAACAGCAAGTTCATTAGAAGGAGATGCCTTATCCTTGAGGCGATTAGCCTCTTCAATTTTCATGTGTCCGATCAATTCCTCCAATGTATATCCTTCTTCTTGTGTTTGAGATGGTTGCGATAACCAAACCAAGAATCAGGAAGCTTCTCGATCAGACACATTGGCTGCGCACCTCGCACATCTTCATTCCTTCTGCCAGAATATCAGCAACAAGGTTTCATACACATGAATGCTCCATGATTGGGTTTATCATCAACAATCTGGAATTGGAAGCCACTTTCTAGTGACGTACTTCTTCTTTTCCAGCATCATCGGAACCGTACTTCTTTCTAGAGTCTCCCAAATTGACTTGGCAGACTTGTTTGTTGATGATAGATCAAACAGGGCATTGGTCATATGGTTAGCAGATGCCTCTCTGACCAACTTGTTGTGTTTTTTCGTACTTAGCAATCTTCTGATAAGTCTCAGAAGAAGAACCGTCATCAGCCCAAATAGGTTCTGGGCATTCCTCCATTAAACATAATCGATCTCCATTGTTCAAAGAAGATCAAGAGACGTTGAGACCAACGTTTGAAATTTGTTCCATCCAAGGGTTCGAGTTTGGACAGATCAGGAAGAGTTTTGACAAGAGTAGAAGAGTCCATTTCTGAAAATACAGCAAGGAAAATTTGCTTCTAATTTGTAGGAATAAAGGGCTGTATAATCAGAGAAATAAGCGAAATTTGAGATGAAGGAATCGCTGCGTCGTGGTATGGAGACCACTGTCTTAGAAGCAAATTTTCGCCCGACTAGGTGCAATCGGCTCACGGCGTTTGCCCCCAAGATTAGCACAGACTCCTCCAATTCGTGCACTCGAGAAGGAGAGTTGGAACTCAATAATATTATCATTCAGTAGAGAGGAAGAAAGTGTTTTGGAATTTTGTATGCTCTGAACTGGTCCAAAGGGAAGCCAATATATAGGGTGAGGGAGGAAGCCAAAACGGGCAGAAAAACTGAAGAGACAAAGTAACGGTTTTGGCATTAATTGGGCGAGAATCAAGGAGCAATTAAGTGATAACGGTTACAAGGTTTAAATGTGTAACCGTCCAAAAATAAACGAATGAACCTGGTCGTAAAAATAAAGCCACACCACACGTGTCACGAGCCCGAGCCGGYCCGGACGGCGGCGGCGGCGCGCGCGTGGGGMTACCCAATACCACCCCTCACACCAAGCCTCAAACAATACAAAGCAAGTTCTCCTATAAAAACAAGTGGGGAAGTTGCAATTCTTTCTATGTGGGACAAAACACAAAAACTAACTTTGCATTTCCTATTATATTTCCAACAATATACCCGACATGACTGCTAGTCGAGTCGTGTTTATTGAAGCGTTTCATCATGTAACCGAAGATATCGTTGGTATAACGAGTGGAAATAAAAATATCAGGAGTTTGTTCTAAGTTATATGTGGTCATTTTCTTTTGATGATCAAGGTGCAATAATAATGGAACAATGGAGAAATGAGAGAAAACGAATTAAATTAAAAAGGCGCTGTTTCGATTGATCTAAGTATTTGGTTTTGTTGCAGCTACTGCAGACATTAGAAGATGATGACTTAGAACATGGCCACATATATAAGAATTTATCAACACTCATACACAATAATCAAGTTTCAATTCGAAGAAAGTATTGTTAGTATTGCAAGTTTTAGTTTAGGAATTATTCCAGGCTTAGCTTGTTCAATATATATTGTTGAATTCGTTACTTTATGCAAAAGATTCATGTTGCATAACAAAAATTATACTTTGTTCAAAGTGGAAAGATACCATACAAAAATAGAGTGACGATGTCATTTTGTTGAGTTAGAGTGATGATACAAAAATAAAGTTGTCAAAAATGATGTCACCCGGCCCCCACATCTTAAGACTTAGCGCTAAACTTGCTCTAACCAACAGTAGTATCCCTCCAATTAGTAACGACCCCAATGTAAATATAAAATTAGAAGTGTACACAAACTTCTTGTCAGTTATTTCATCCCCTACTCGTACATATATATAATACAACTTCTTAACCTCAGCATCCAACTCATATATGGAACCTCCTAGCACCCTCGATCATCACGTCGAGCACATTTTGAGGGATATCGTGTGTTCCTGTTCAAGGAACTTAAAAAGAAAAAGACAGAGTTGGCACGTACGTGTCCTCGTCTACGTCCTCTGAATGGACACTGGTCTCCTCCTGCTAACCTGCAAAACAAGCAAAGGTGATTGGTTGAGCTGCAAAAACTGACTCAATCCACCAACTCAACCCGAACCCAACCCATTAATAAAGGATTGGGTCAAGATTTTCGACCCATTAAGATTATTGYGTCGACCCAACCCAACCCATTTAATTAATGGGTTGGGTCAGGTTGAAATTTACAACCTGATTTCAACCCACCTAACCCATTTATTAAATGGGTTAGGTTAGCGGGTTGGGTCGACCTATGAACCTGCTAATTTATAAAGCCCTTATATTTTCTACTTAGCTTCTATTGTGGGTTTTAACATTTTTGGCCCAAATTTACTTTGAATGGTTGATTTATTGGTCCTTTTGCTTCTTTGTATTTCGTAATACAATACTTATTTGTATGAAGGCTTTTAATTGTCAGCTTATTGGGTCATAATCAGGTTAATTTTCTAGATACTAAATAGTTAATTGTTAATAATGGGTTGATGGGTCAAAATCAGGTTGACCCATTAATTTGCAAGTTGGGTTGGGTTGAAAATCTCAACCCATTAACTTTAACAGGTTGGGTTCGGGTTAAGGGTTTTGACCTAATAATGTTAATGGGTCGACCTGAACCCAACCCAGGTCGACCCATTTACAGCTCTAGTGATTGGCCTGGGGGTTGACCCAAGAAAGCCCCTCCGATGCTTAAGTCAGCAAGGAGACTTCCAAGACTGAAGGTCAAGCAAGCTAGAAAATGTACTAGACTGTACTTGGTGAGTTCAGAATTAAATACCTGAAATAGGTTCACTAACTCCGTTTTTATAAGGTTTGGTAAGGTTGTGCTTGGTTAATTCTCCAATGTGGGACAAGTATTATATTCAAGCAATGTGGGACAAAAGTACAACGATTTACTGTGACCTTGTCAGAATGCCTTTTTGACTGTTACTGTACGAACTTACCCTTTTGGGTGCCCTTATTACGTGGATGTGTGGGGCCCACATGCCTCCCAAGCACTTAAACGGTGCCCACCGGATGTCACGTGGCGCCTAGTAATTCGGTAGACGCAATTGTGTTTTTTTTTTTTACAATATTGTCATATATTTGTTTTAATATTTATTTTGTTAAGAAATTATTATTCAATTAATAATATGGATTATTATTCAATTCAAAAAAATGTAACTATTAGCATCAAAGGAGAATTTAAATTATGTCATGCAATTGAATTAAATTATGAATTTTTAGGTTTTTTACAAAAATTAAATTAGATATAAATATAATAAAATAAGAAAAAATTATTTCAAAACAACACAATTTAAAAACATTATAATATAACAACATTTTATTTAACAATAATACGGAGTATATTATTAATTGAATAATAATCCATATTATTACAATAATACGGAGTATGTGGCCATTTCGACGATGATATGGATCCGAAGCACTAATCACGCGGTGATGGTGCCTAGGGTGGCCGGTTTTTGGTTGATTTAATTCGGCTGCAGGTTGTGGTTTGGATTTTGGACTGCAGAAACAAATTTCATATATATAAGGCATACGAGATTTAAACTTTAAACCTAAGTTACCATTTAAGCTATACCTTACCACTATAGTTTTGGTTTGGAATAAGAATTTGTTGCACTCAAATTCGCAGTTATTCCTAGCTTCTTGGTTGCTAAAAATGAATTACATACCTAGCAAAGCAACTTTGTAAGTGTGGCAATCAAAAGAATAAGGTAAGTTGGAGTGTTTAAGGCACCACGATATGTACTTCACGTTTTCATATGAGATTAATTCATTCACTCATTGTCATACGGAACCAAAATTTAACTATACAATCGGTCAGTTGGTCGTACATGCTAATATGGTACCAATGTGAGGCAATGGCCTTAAATAAGCATGAGAACCACAACCTACTAAATTGGGAAAAAAAACGAATTTTTAACGGTTGGTAAGGAAGTACTAAGGTACGTTGAATATCGTTATTAATTGAATTTGATCATTATAGCCAAGTCTAAATTGAACCTTTAATAATTATGGCTTCTGTAAATTTAAGGTCATTTTAAGCATATGGATTTTTTCCCTAATATACAGGCGTGAAGCCCTTCGAACTTAAATTTTTTAACGAGAGACTGCTACGTAGGTATAGATGACATCAATCGTGTAGAGTCAACGAAAACTTAGCATAGGATAAGTCAATGGAAACTTAGCTATAATAACGAGATAAACGAACAAAAATGATCGTCGTTTTTTGATCGTTTGATTGTAACTTTCCTCCTAAGTATTCACATAACACATCTTTCCCCAATTCTCTCCTCATAAACCCTAAATTGATAAATTCAAACCCAGAAAATCATCAATTTTTCCAATCAAAACACTCAATTAATCGAATTCACAATGGGAAGCACAGAAAAGCTGATGAATCAAATAATGGAGTTGAAATTCACCTCAAAATCCCTACTACGGCAAGCTAAGAAGTGCGAAAAGGACGAGAAATCCGAGAAATTGAAGATCAAGAAAGCCATGGAGAAGGGCAACATGGATGGTGCTCGAATTTGTGCCGAAAATGCAATCCAAAAGTGCAGTGAACAAATGAATTATCTTCGTCTTTCTTCTCGGCTTGATGCTGTCGTTGCGCGTCTTGATACTCAAGCTAAGATGCAAACTGTTTCCAAATCAATGGGTTCTATTGTGAAATCACTGAATGCTTCTCTTACTACTGGTAATTTTCATTACTTCTTTCTAATTTTATTTGTTTTGATTGAATTTCGTACTTCCTAAAATTGAATTTTGGCGAGAATGTGTTGCTGTTGTGATTAATCATCTTTTCTTTGAAAAGGGAAAATAATTGACTTAAGATTGATCATCGACTCATCGAGGTTTGTATGAATTGTGATATTATACGGGTAGCAAGCAAGTGAAGTTAGATCAGTTGCTGTTTATCATGTATTGCAGTTAAATTAATGGTTTTGCTTCAACTTTTGTGGAATGTTCTATAAAAAGTTACTTCGTATTTAATTGGAGACATGGCAGAGTAGTTCATGTAGTCTGTTAATTTTGGCTGAGACTTTAATTTGTATTACTATGTCTCTTGATTTATTGAAATTATTGGGATCATTAGTCGAATGCGAGTTATTGTCATACTTTGGTATGCAAATGTAATGTGTCGATCAGATTACTCTATCTTGTGAAGTATTCATTGATGTTAGATAGGTAGGTAATGTATTTAAGGTTGCAACTTGCAAGCATTGTTGTTGCGGCATTACTTTCGGATGACTGAGCTAGTATAAATTTGGATGTGTATTCATCCTTTATATGCCCGTGTCATCGCGTTAGGAACTGGAAACTTAAAATAGTTGTAAGGGTGGGATCTGCGATCCTCGATACTGACCCATCCGATATCTTTAGAGGACATTTTGATTGATGCTATTAGTTGACATTTTTACTTTCTACAACCTACCTAGATCAGACTGAAGTGTATATTTGGTGTGAAGAGTAGCATTTTCTTGCGAAAAAGTATGCAGGTTTCTCAGCACTCTGAAATTATGCATATCGTGTTTCAGAGTTCAACTGAAATAATGTTTGGATGTCTTGCTTCAGCAATCAGGATCTAGCCTAGTGTTTATAAGATCTGGCTTATTTGATCATCAGATTACATTCCTCCCATATTATGCATATTGTTGTAGATGTGCTGTTGCAATGCGATAACATTAAATGTTTCACTTGTATCGGGAGCTTCTAACAATATAGGTACAAGGACTTGTTCTTGGCTGTTTTCCAGTGTAGATAGATTTGTTTGCACCATATGACTATATGAGTTTGTCCAGCTACTTGCCAAAGTTTCCAAAAAAAATCGTTGTGGATGCGTTAAACATTTCATTTGTGATTTGTGACTGGGGAACTGAATTTCTGCTTGCATTTTTTTTTAATACTTGCTTGTATGATTCTGCCCATATTCAGATGAACCCTTTTCCCCCATTCTTTGGATCATTGGCTGTCTAGTTCATCATATGCTTCCTACTTTATGTCCACTCCATAATTACACTTCTAATCCGGTGATTTTCAGGCAACTTGCAAAAGATGTCAGAAACGATGGATAATTTTGAGAAGCAATTTGTGAACATGGAGGTTCAAGCAGAGTTTATGGAGAGTTCAATGGCTGGATCAACTTCACTTTCCACACCTGAATCGGATGTCAATAGTTTGATGCACCAAGTAGCTGATGATTATGGTTTGGAGGTATCAGTTGGTCTTCCTCAGCCCTCTGCACATCCTGTTCCAACAAAGACGGATGAGGTGGTTGACGAGGATGACTTATCTAGGCGACTTGCGGAGCTAAAAGCCAGAGGTTGAGGTAATTAAATGGGCATTCACGCATTCTTGTTCTCGTTGTTTTGTGAATAAACTACTAGTGAACAACTTGATTGTGTTGCATTTACAAGGTCTATAATATTCCACTGTATATAGATGGTATTTGAAGGAGTTTAATTTTTATCCGACTTAATATTGTATCTTTGTTACATTTTCATGCTTATTTATTTACATTTTGTTGTCTCGCAAGCGGAAGATACTTTGTCTTTACTCTTTAGATTATTTACTCCTTGCAAATAGGCCTTGCAAGATTAGCATTGTATTGTTATCTGCTTCGTTACCTGATTTTATGTTGTTTCGGCGATTAGCTAAACAGATTTAAGTGTTCTGTGCTTTCGTGCATAGGCAGGCCGGAATGTAGGATATAAAACTTTCCATGACAGAAAAGATGATCAAAGGTCTTTTCATTATTCAGCATTAGTGGTGTAGTTGTACAAGTTACACATTATTATTCTCACTTAGTACTAGATTACTAGATAATTGCTATACGCTATAGTACTAAGAAGTATAGCTCAAGCTGCATTTTGCATATAATCCGAGCACAATCTTAGCGCTGATATTTTTCTGAAACCCAAGCGAACTCGTTTATATTTGTTATCTTCATCAGTGCTGGCTGATGCTGCATTAGAACGGCCTTATTTAGCGGGTTTTAGAGCAGGATTTTGCTTAGTGCTTTTCGGGTCCAATGATTTCTGAAGCCACCTTTGAACTCTCTTAGTAATTGCTTTTGATTGTAGTCTAGAGACATAGAACCCAATGGAATCAAGATACCACCCACTTCTCCCTTTGAAGCCAATGATACGTCCACCCTCCATCGGAAAGTAAAACGGGGTTCCTTCTTCTACACCGAAAGGTCCAAAGGTTCTCCTGTTGCTCTTAAATGTTAATGATCGAACGACTGGTGGCATGCCGTGTACTACTGACGAGTAATGACCGCTGACACTGATCAAGTACTCCTCCGGATAACCCAGCTTTATCTGGCAATTTATAGAACTCAATCAGTTATAGTCTATAAAAGGGTCAAAGACTACAAGAGGTTTTGAAGTTTACCTCAACGCTGATGCTTCCACCGTTTCCTCCATGTTTCTCCCCCTTAACAGGCTTACCATTCTTGTCATAAATCGCAGTAATTGAATCGATGCATCGATCAAAGACGAGCTTTACCTCTCTCACCCCAGTGTAACATCCATCATCCCAGCTCGTTCCACCGTTACCTCCCCATGGTCCTACTGCTATCTTCGTTTTCGCGCTGTGTTCTTTCCTTCCTTCCTGGTAATCATCCAAATTTTTAGAATTATGCCAACTTCGACACTGTCACTAAAAACTTAAAAACACGCCATTGTCGAAAAGTGAAAACTTGAAACATTCAATGAAGTACAAACATGGTTATGCTTAATTTCAGACTGTATGCATGTTTAAAACAGTACGTACCATTCTTGTCTAGAAGTCGCTGGTGCAAAGACGAGCTGCGAAAATGACTAATCGCGAATTCGAATTTCGAGCAAGCTGATACTTATACAAGTTAGTGAAAAAATGGTGCTGTATGTGAACCAACTTGCCATTGAGAATCAGATGCCATGGCATTGTTTTTTCGTTGTCAAATTTGTGTTGAAACATAAAATTAGGCATTTTCTTTAAGATTCTTCATTTTTGCCCGTATAAATTGCTTACACCATAGTTGTCAACAATATAAAACATGAACTTTAATCTCACAAAAGCTATTCTAAGATTGATGCTAACAACTTGGTGATACTTTATTGCCTTTCTATACTTTTCACATTTTCATGAGTTTTAAGTTTTCAACTAGTAAGATTTGCCCGATAAACATAAGAAATGAGTTCGTCATAATAAATTACGGAGTATATCGACAACAACTATCTTTGCACATCATTTTTAAAATAATTAAATGAACACGGACCTGACCCATTGTCATCTATAGTTAACATTGATGTCATGTGAATGTTAGATAATAGGAAAAATTGATGTTAACAGTCCCAACTAATTGTGATCTTCCATAAATAGTTTCAACTATTGATTATCCCATAACAGTCCCAACTTTGAGTGGATTTTTACAAAAATGATCCCAACTATGACATGTTTTCTTAAACCAGTCCCCATTTGGTACTGTTTTTAGGGCATCTCCAGTGGTTGGCGACAAATTGTTGTAACTTGCAATATTAACTTAAATTTTCAAGCAACATTAGATTTAAACTACAACAATCAATAATGGTTAGCTATAATACCTTGTAGCTTGATGTCATTCATTAAAATAATATGAATTAAAAAAATATAAATTAATATAAGAAAGCAGACACTTGTCATCAATTGATACGTTGAACAATCTACTTTATTTTCAAGCTACCCTGCTCAAGTAAGCAGGGTCTGCTTGGTTGTTGCTTGTTTTTTTATCATCTCCAATGGTTAGCATACTGCTATCTACTTTCTACAATTTGCAAGCAGGTCCTAAAAATCTACCATTGGAGATGCTCTTAGAAGATCATCAATAGTTGAGATTGTTTTTATAAAATTTCACTCAAAGTTGGGACTATTATGGGATAATTAATAGTTGGGACTGTTTATGGAAGATCACAATTAGTTGAGACTGTTGGAAGATAATATGATCTAATCTTTATATGATCATCAATTTTTTTTTTTCTTTTTTGTGACAGATAGTTTAAGATCCTGTTTTACTTTCATATGCAAGTTATGAAACAGTAATCTTTTACAAAAAGTAACGAATTCAACAATATATATTGAACAAGCCTGGGATAATTCCTTAACCAAAACTTGAAATACTAGCTTAGCTAAACTTTCTTTGATTCTAAACTTATAAGGTTGGAATTTTTATAAATATATATGTATATATATGAAGCTCATCTAATGGCTGTTGCTGCAACCGAAATACTTAGATCAATCGAAATCGCCTTCGTTTTCTCTCATTTCTCATCTGTTCAATTGCACCTTGATCAGAAGAAAAAATGGCCACATACAACCTAGAACAAACTCCTGATATCTTTATTTCTTCTCGTCACATCGACAATAGGTTTTGTTACATGATGAGGTGCTTCAATGTACATGACGCGACTAGCAGTCACGTTGGCTATATTGACCTAGCGAAGGACAAGTTGTTTATATATGGAACCGAGATAAAAGAATCTATGTTGCAAAAGTTGCATGATGTTCTTGTAACGAAACCTTCGGGAGGAAAACTATATGTTAACTGTAACGGCGAATGTTATATTTATGTGAACGAGGCTAGACGTAATTATGCTTTGTTCGATTGTAATGTTACCTTCGATTGGTCTACCTTTGGTGTAATAGTACCAAATTCGGCCATTGATGTCTTACGAAAACAGCTACGTGAGAAAGACGAGGAATTGCAGGGTTTGAGAAGCTTACAATCAGCCAACACGACTACTTTCGAAGAGTTGAGGCAAGAGGTGGAGGCGCTTAGGACGAAGCTTGAAAATTCCAGTGAAATTCAAGAAGACTTGAAATTGGAGTTACACAAGGTATGTAACGAACTTTCGTTACAAAACCTACGTAACGAATTGGAGTTAGAAAGCAAAAACTTCGAGCTCGAGTCGTGGAAGGAAGAGGTGAAGGAGCTCCAAGATCAAGATTATGCTTCTAAGAAGGAAAATCAAGACATGGAAAATATATTGCACACGATACAAGACCGACTTTCCTCCTACTTGAAAGAAAAACAAGAGACTGAAATGGAATTACAGAAGGTAAGAAATGAACTTATTAATGATCATGTTGAGTTACAATTAACCAAGGAAGAATTAGAGTCATCTCAGTCAAGAGTAGCCAAACTCGAAGAGCAATTTTCGAGTTGTGAGAAGAAAATCTACGGTGAACTTCGAAAGGTCCGAAAACAACTTTCTTTGATGATCAATGATAAGCTGCAGTCTATGGAGGTTATGTTTCAGTTCATCGAAAACAAGGGCGACGATGAATCGTGTGTGGGTGAATGCGAATTCGATGCGCTTGAAATTGTAGGTGAATGATTGTATATATGTCATGAATTTGTAACAATTAGTGCGAGCATTGCTCGGGCAAAAATACTAGTTATTATGGTGTATATAAAAATCTAAGAACAAAGAATAAAAGATCGATATTACAATAAATGATTCAATATAATTGTATATAGTTCTCATAAATAAAACCATTGAAAATCGGGTCTCGTTAATTGGGTAACAAATTGAAATAACCATGTCAGCCATTGTTAGCAAAATTTATCACATGAATGACCTTGAAGGCCTTTGATGAAACTCGGCTAGGAGTAAAAAAAAAAAAAAAGGCGTTTTTCGTCACCAATCAACCAAACTCTCTGCGTTCAAGCTCAGCCACCAAGCCCATCGARGTAAACATTCCGGTGATAGACTTGCCCGGGGTCATGGATGGAGACCCCGAGATATGGAGGGAGCTCGCTCACGAGTTGGATCGATGCTGAAATTAATCACTTCCTCTGTTTTCAAATACTTGCATCAAAGGAATATTTTATGTCTCACAAAAAATACTCATTTGTTGCAAGAATTCAAAAAAGTAGTATGTAAGAGGGGATAATATAATCATCAATTAATTTTCAATTTGAGCAAAGTATATAATGCAAGCTAAGTTATGCAACATTATAAAATCTTGTACAAAAAGCAACGAATTCAGCAATAATATTGAACAAGCTTAGAATAATTCCTGAGCCAAAACTTGTAATACTAGCTAAACTTTCTTTGATTCCAAACAATTACTTAGATCAATCGAAATCGCCTTCGTTTTCTTTCATTTCTCATCCGTTCCATTATTATTGCACCTAGATCAAAACAAAAAATGGCAACATACAACCTAGAACAAACTCCTGATGTTTATATTTCTTCTCGTTATACCAACAATAAGTTCGGTTACATGATGAAACGCGTCAATAAACACGACTCGACTAGTAGTCATGTCGGGTATATTGACCTAGAGAAAGACAAGTTGTTCATATATGGAATCGAGATAAAAGAACCTACCTTGCAAAAGTTGCATGATCTTCTTGTTACGAAGCCTTCCGGAGGAAAACTATATGTTAACTGCAATGGCGAATGCTATGTATATGTGGACGAGGCCAAAAAGAATTATTCTTTGTTCGATAGGAATGTTACCTTCGATTGGTCTACATTTGGTGTAATGGTACCAAACTCCGTCTATGATGTCTCGACAAAGCAGCTACGTCGAAAAGACGATGAATTACAGACTCTAAGAAGCCTACAATCAGCCAACACGACTAGCTTCGAAGCATTGAAGCAAGAGGCCGAAAGTCTTGGGAAGAAGCTCGAAAATTCTTGTAAAATTCAAGAAGACTTGGAATTGGAATTACAGAAGGTACGTAAAGAACTTTCCTTAAAGGAATTTGAGTTCGAGAGTAAGAAGATCGAGATCGAGTTGTCCAAAGATGAGGTAAAGGGGCTTCAAGAACAGGTTTCGGGTTCTAAGAAGGATCAACAGAGCATGGAAAAGGAGTTGCAAACGATACGAGACCAACTCTCGAATTCTATGAAAGAAAAACAAGAAACTGCAATGGAATTACAAGAGGTAAGAGATCAACTTTCGAAGGAAAATGTTGAGTTGCGACTAACAAAGAGTGAATTGGAGTCCTCTCGAACAAGAGTACTCAAACTAGAAGAACASCTCTCTTCGATGATGAATGATAAGGAGCAGTCCATGAAGATTATGTTTGAGTTCATCAAAATCGAAGACGAGGATAAATCAAAATCAGCTGTTGGTGAATGCAAAACCAAAGTACTTGAAATTGTGGATGAATTGAATGATTGATTGCATATGTCCTAAATTTCTATGAATTAGTTCGAGCATGGCATAGCTCGCGGTAAATAGGTGTATATAATCAAGTCATTACAAAAACAAACATTATTACATCCATATTATTAGATATATATTGTTAGATATATGATTCGATATAATTTTCATAAATAAAACAATTATTATTCGAAAATCAAGTCTTGTTTATTAGGTTACAAATTACAATACCATGCATGGCAACCCTAGTGTACAATGGCTCCGATGAAATTTATACATGTTTATTGGGTTCCCTGGAAATTTATTTGTCGATGAAGATTAGCACATGATCGTAGTATATTATTGTACTTTCACTACATTCAAGATAATCGAATCACGATCTATTTTAAAACTATTGCAATCAATGGAACATCTCGCGAAGAGTTATCGTTTTTGTTTTGACAACCTCTACATATAAAGAGTAAACAATATTCAAATATGACAACTTGCCAAGAACAAATAAGTTGAAATAATATCACATTTTTAACCAATTGTATTACAGATTTGGTAGCAGACATTTTTAACGGATAGCATGCACCATCTTCAATCTTCATTCAGTCATCTCAGCCACCTTTGCATAATATTCATTTTATTTTTGGAAAGATGTTAATTTCAGCTACTTTTATTGGACTAATTTTTGCATGTGTTTGTAATATTGACTTTTAGTAATAACTAACTTTTTTTTTTTTACGGAAAAAGCGAGCTTAACTAACTTACTCTAGTAGTTTAGTACAATTATAAATAGAGTGTCATAGTTTGAACTCAAATACACAACCAATAAAATATTAACTTAGAGAGTAGCTCGGTTGGTAAGAGCTTCAATCCCGATTCCAGTGGTCACGTACCCTTTATTTGTACGTACGTACATTCATAAAAAAAAAAAAATGGCTGAAGTTGCTAGCAAAAATGATCACATGGCTGACCGAAAGGCCTTTGATGAAACCAAGCTAGGTGTAAAAGGCCTAATTGATGCTGGTTTAGACCGCTTGCCTAGCATTTTCGTCAACAACCAACCATCCTCACCGCGCTCAAGCTCAGCCACCAAGCCTACCAACGAATCCATTCCGGTGATAGACTTGTCCGGGGTCCAGGACGGAGACCCCGAGAGACGGAGGGAGATCATGGAGGAGGTGTCCAAAGCATGCGAGAAGTGGGGATTCTTCCAAGCAGTGAACCATGGGGTCCCTCAACGCGTGCTCGACGAGATGATCGAGGGTGCTAGGAGGTTCCATGAGTCGGATGCTGAGGTTAGGAAGAAGTACTACGTAAGAGGGGATGATACTGACAAGAAGTTTGTGTACACRTCTAATTTTTATCTTTACACTGGGGCTGTTACCAATTGGAGGGATACTACCATTGCTATTATGAATCCTAGGCCTGATCCTGAGGAAATTCCCGAAACTTTGAGGTACGAATTTTTTTCCCTCGATACAGTATAACTTTRATCGGGTTATGATATATGCAACCCTTGTAACTTTGTAAGGATAAAATACTACATTCGTTATGAATATATGACAAATTAAATTGAAGTRGAGTGTAGATAAGTTTTATTGATTTATTAAGTAAATAACGAAATGCCTCACTTGTTTGCACAGAGACATAACGATGGAGTACTCGGAACACGCCGACAAGCTAGGAACGACATTCATGGAGCTATTGAGTGAGGCAATGGGGCTGAAGTCGGACCACTTGAAGAACACGGATGTCGGCGAAGACTTCACGTGCTTGACTCATTACTACCCGCCATGCCCACAACCAGAATTGGCAATTGGTATCAACAAGCATGCTGATAATGACATAATCACAATTCTCCTGCAAGATGAAATTGGTGGACTTCAAGTTTTTCATGATGATCTYTGGTACGACGTCCCCCATATCCCGGGAGCATTAGTCATCAACACCGGGGATATCCTACAGGCAAGTTCCTACGTTTTATATGTAACTCACAAATAATACCCATTTGTTGCGTCTTTATTTTTACAACGAATACTTATATATATGTATCAAAACTACTCATTGACGTTTTCTAACTTGTTATCGAGCAGCTATTAAGCAATGACAAGTACAAGAGCGTTATTCACCGGGTGCAATCCAAGAAGATTGGTCCGAGAATTTCAGTGACTTGCTTCTGGAGGCCAAAGAAGAACAACCCTATGTTACTCGGACCAATCGAAGCGATATTATCCGAAGAAAATCCTCCCATTTACAGAGAAATCACCATTGCAGAATATTTGGCCAATTATGTCAAAACTGGACAAGATTACGACATTGAGCCTTCTCTCGAACGCTTCAAGCMCYAAAATTAGACATTGCACAACTAGTAACAACTACTTCCTCCGTTTTTGCTGTTCGTGTTGTTTTCCTACACSATAAATAAGTTCATSGCATAATAASATAGCTCGGATGAGCATGATTGTAAGGTGGCTGTTAGCCTATTAAGTCATTTTTCGTGTATCTGATCTTGGTTTCAACATATATWGTGTTGTTTTCTCAATAATGCAAGATTATTACTTTTGAAATTTCGGGAAATGTTTTACTGCCTTCGACTAGTTATTCTAAGCCTGTTTCGATTRTGTRCTCCGAAAGAACAGAGATAKTTGAGCYTATTCTACAGGCTCAGTTAACGTGATGCCATTGTTTCCCAAACAAAATCTACAACAGGGGAAAGGAAACTGCACTATTAAATTTCAGAAATCTAATACGGAGTACATACACATAGCAGGGCTTTTACCGGCCAGTTAAKCATCCTCGATGACAAAATAGACAAACATCAACAAAATTGGCCTATAACAATTTTATCAATTATAATGCATATACACCAACATTACCTCTCCAACAGGAAGCTTATCCAAAAGAATTTTTCTGTGATCCTCTAAGAAGAGCGGGAAAAAAGGAGAAAAACAAAACAATTTGTGAGAAGGGGTGGATATGTAACTTTTCTGTGACACCAACTATGGATTGAAAAGTTTTCTGAAGGGTCCGTCCTTTCTGTCTTTAGCTGCTTCAGTTAGTGCAAGGAATCTCTTGAAACCCGTAGTGGCTGCTCCTCGGCCCAATGCGGCAGCTCTTGCAAGCACATCCTCTCGAGAAGCAACAATAGCTGATGAAGCAGGATTGGCAAAAGCTGATGAAGGTGCGGGTGGAGCAGGGGCAATTGTTACAGCAGGAGGCATTGACGGATGCTTGATGCTTGAACCYTGTTTATTAAAATCATCTAGTATGGTTTGCTGGTCTGCTTTTTTGAGACCCTGCATCATCATGTGTAGTTTTAATAGACATCAGATACAAAATCATACAAACTCAATTACACAGCATTTAAATAGGAAACCTCCAAATTGATACTGTCTACAACATTCGATAACATAAGATACCAAACTAATGTCATTTCAATTCAGCTAAAAATGGGACACCTGCTAGCAAACAATTTTTAAAAAGGGAAGGAAATTAATTCAATAGAGTTTGTGTTTAGTATGAACTACTCATAAACACGTAATCAAGCAAAATCAAATATCAAACCAGTGACTAAACTGTACAGTAGTGTATTTAATACAGTATAATTTTAAACTTCAAATAATTTCCACCGCCAAGATGCTATCGATTTAAATGGCATCCATCTGAACAGCCTCACCACAAGGCTTTACTCACTTAAGCTTCAGTGTCTATTCAAAACAGTAGCTATCAATTGATGTCACTATAATTCTACAAATAGCTACTGGGAATTAAGAAAGGAGTGAGAAGAGGAACCCTAAAATCTTAGTGCCATAGTTCAGTTGTTCAAGCGGAAGTTTGAACAACAAGAAGGCAATGATAAATAACAAACTATTGACTTGTGAAGACAAGAACTCGCTCCAAGAAAACCTCTCATAGATACACACACCAAAGTCTATAGAAAAATCTAAACAAGAAATATATAGGGAAAATGTAATCCAAATAAGAAAAGAAACAAAACAAATTGTAACCTTGAGCTCCAGAATTCTCTGAAATTCTGATGTAGTTCCTTCAGGCAATAAAGCACGATAAGTATCTGCAACAGAATCTAAAGGAGACAATATAACCTGTCCAATAAAKAATTGAATATGTAGTTAGCCAATACCAGTGTTAAACATAAATACCAGCATACCACTGAAATACTGAACTAACCAACCTTCAAAAGGGCCTCAGCTTTGCTCATCTCACGACTAACATATTTGGAGTAATTAGCAGCACCAGATGACTGCAAATTTATCGAATATGATACTCATTAGTATCAAATATATAATGTTCAACTACTCAACAACAAATTCAGATAGCAAGAACACATGCAAGTACATTGTATATGTTTTGTGTTATAGTAAAGACATTTTTAGTTGTGAAAATTGAAAACCATGAGTTGTTCCAATACAGATAAGCCTTGCATGCATACACAATTCGTCAACAATCAAGGTCACCTTCAAAGTAGTTTACTACTAATTGCTTTGAAAAAAAGGATCAAAATAGTGTCATAATCAAATAATAACATGAACATTCACAGCACAGAAACACTATAATATTTACACCTCCACCTCAAGTAAATTATTATGACAAATATCAAGGTACTTTGTGATGGGGCATTGCATAACCACGATTTCCAAGATACACTCGTTGCTTTGTTTTTAAAAAAGAAAATCAGATACTTGTGATGTGCATATTCCTACTGTACGCAGCTTACTTGTTTAGCAAGAGAGGGAACCTCCAAAAGAATTGTTTTCACCGCTTGAGTATCCAAAAGCATCTGGAAGAGAATTAACAACATGTAAGCCTCATATGTTTGCAAATTATATGTTGAATTATCTACTACATCACATTATATAGAAAGATGTACTGTACTTAGAATCAGGATAAAAACATATCAGCTGTTTCAAGGACAGTAGTAGCTGATGCACATTCTTTCATTTACCATGAAAAGTGATGTAAGCTACATGTAAAAGTATAGGTCAAATTTATTGTAGTTTTTTTTTTTTTTTTTGAAGAAAAATGAGCTCCACAAAAACTATATTTGTGTAGGATCTGAAATGAGAAGGCTACGAAGAAAGGTTCAACATTAGCGAAAATTTCCACCTACAAAGCATGCTTCTCTTCCCCTGTTCTAGAGTTAGCACCTTCCAGGACATGAGACTTCATCTCTCTATAATTATACAACAAAACAGCAAAAGAACAATTAGCTATAATTTTGCCAAGTACCTGCTGGGCTCCAGTTTCTGATATCTGCTTGCATTTGAAAATGTTTTGATAGAAGCGAGGACCAAGTGAAGAAGCGAGCTGCAAAAAAATAAAAAATWAAAACCAAGAAAAGGAATAAGAATAGTAGASAAATTGGGTTTGAAACTTTAATATGTAATATCTAGGGGACCCCAACCATCTGGTCACCAAATTTGCATCCATAAACTCAAAAATAAAATATACTCCCTTTGTCRCTTTTTATTTGCTAGTTGCTACATTTGTTTTTTCACAGTTTTAGAGACACAACTTCAAGRMGTAATACCTGGAGTTGTAAATAGGAAAAACTTACAAAAATTATATTTTTGAAAAATACACATCGATACAAATCAAACAAGATCCTACATGACTATGTTTTAATGTAGGTGTATAAAACTWAAAAYGGTTAAAGTTTATATACGAATAGTGTCAAAAGATAAAATGTAGKAAAWAAYAAAAWYAAAAAAAGACTGGAGTAAGAGACACAAAAGAAATGGTATGCAATAACACTGACAACAACTTTTWATCAGTAAAAAAGGAAGCTATTAATCTTTAACCGTTAAGCTGGGTYACCAAAATATACGCAGGAAGTAGTTCATGGGAAATTGGAAAGCTGTGCAGTTATTTGTGTTTGATAATGACATAGGAAGTGCACCTTCTTCTAAAAAGTTCTACTRCTAGTAGTCAATGACAGTTCATAAGGCCGAAGTGATAAAACTACCATGCAGTTGCAATTTCCCAGGAAGTTCACTMTCAGTGTTCAACACTGGAACTACATGATGCAATTACCACAATTTGATTTTTGAACTCGTGATTCTTCACATAGAGATACACATGCAAAATTACTTCAAACCAATGATTCTAGGTACTTAGAATCAAGCAGAAAACAATGAAAGAAAAGGCTCATCAAAAACAATCATGAAGAATGAAATGGAAACAACAGGCCGACACATATAATCTTCTTCAAATATTACCTTGTCCAAGAAAAACTGGAAGTAAATTGGGGACAAAAGGGTCCCGAGTATAGGAACACTACTCGTGACAATTGTATTAATTCCATTGACATACCTGTGTGAAAAAGATGCACATTAATTGTTGATTTTAAAGGAGGAACCAGTGATAGTAGTTTACAACTAGAAAAGGACTATAATGTACTCTGATTGATCGCCCACACTTTCAAGAGTTCGCCCACAGTGGAACACGTGTCATTGCAGCCATTTCAGCATCAAATTTTGTTTCCAAACCTTGCCCCAGTGTTATCAGTGATTTTGTTATCACTGCTGAGTATCATCTGCATGATTGCATATATTTATTAGAGCATGGAGAATTTTCCTGCAACTACTATCTGTGTATTAAAAAACAATACATAGTACTTCTGACATATCAACTCTATCTGCGAACACGGGTTCAATTTTTGATAATGTTTTCAGCCAACTCACCAGACTGTCAACAGAATCAACATATTAAATTCTAATAGTATCATTTCCCAAATAGTTTGTTTTTGGCTATTTTAAACTGAGGCCAAATAAAAGTGTACTTAATTTCTAGATATCTTTTGTAGCTTAGGCTGCAACACAATAGAACTATAAATACTTCATATATTAAAAACTGAAGCGAAGCATTAGAACAACACAATACTTATTTGTTGACATTTTTGGAACATTTTAAAAGGAAGCTAAATATTTTCTTGGAACAGAGGGAGAATTAGATATAGGCAATTAACAACGCAGTTTAAAGACTTAGTGTATAAAATCAAGCTATTGAGAACAAAGTCAATCTGTGTTACAGAAATAGGCAAAGATTCGACATCCAAGTATGAAATCGACAATCTTAAATCACTAAGATGAACTCAATGTCTCATAGAGGTAGACTAGTGTGAAAGGCAGATCATCCTTAATCCACATGACTGGTAATTATTCTAGATTGAAACTTTAATTACTTCTACCAGGGAAGCCAGCAGTTAGCTTCTATGGTCGATTCTCGTATAAAGAGCTAAATGAAAGCTGGCTACTGGATTTGAGTGACCTTCGGTTCATGTAGCAACCAATATTTTTTTATCACTCCTTTGAAAAAGGACCGCGTATCCATCACCAATAATTACCATACTCGCTAAATCTATTCTAATCCAGTTAACTTAAGAACTTGGTGTTGATAAGCTGAACACTGAGTGTTTAGGGATATGAGCTCTCAATTTGTCTATCAACCTTCCAGAGAAGTCTGATAAATGTAAAAATTTACCTGATCATGAGGGCACTTGCGGAGGGCTATCATGCTTTGGGCAGTCTGGGACGCAAGGCAAGTTTTGAAGCAAGAAAAGGGCTGTAATAAAGGACAAGTTGTTATGAGTCATTCAAGAAGTTGAAACTTCGCACAGTACAGTCTTTTTTTTGGGCAGGAAACCACCTCACAAAAGTGGGTATAGGTTGATTGGATAGATCATCTCACTGTGGCATCTGCTTCTTGTCAGTTTCGCACACAACATTGTCATAGTAATATTATAAATCTTAGACAGCGATTATTTGTGGCTACTACACCAAGCATAGGATTGCAAGATTAACCATGGATATTCCCATACAGTTAGTGAAGGGAATCTACAGTTTTTATGACAATATTCCGTGTGTTTCACACTGTAGCAAGACATTACTTTTCATCTTCTCCCGAGCTCCTGATTGAAAAGTGAAAAAAAAATGTCAAAAAAAAGCAAGACAATAAAAAAAAAGACTATTGCACACACATACACAGAAAAACAAAGCAGTTAAAAGTGTGTGGGACTTAATCTGTCCATTGTTCCAGTGGCTGCAGCCCAATCCTGTTCCACCCCCCCAACCTTGGAGTCTGGCAACAGCTTTGTTTGCATATGCTTTGAGAATATTACTTGAACACCTGTACCGACAAAAAATTCAAATAATTAAAATGAAATTGACAAAACTCTAAAATCCTCAGCAAACAAAATTATTGAACCAATAACTAATCATACAGTTATTTACAGCAAATGTAAAGCGCCCAGCTTGTCAAACTCTTATGGATTTTTCAGGATTACAGAGCAACACTTTTTCAAATTTAAAAAAGCATAATAGAAGATTTTGCATTAAATTTTAAACACCATATCTCTTATTATAGTCAAAATTGTGAAAAATAGATTAAGTTAGAACATCCTTATTTTATCTAGTAGTAGCGTGTGACAAAGGAACTTCAGCTTCGCTTCATGAGCCCTCAGGTAACTGGGTCAAAACTCTGCTAAGAGCAAAGCTCCGAAATTTGGCTCGGGTATAAATGAGCCGGCTCGAAGAATAAGCAAACCCTCAATTTAAGCTTGTTGTAATTTGCGTTTATCATATAATCAAGGTGGAAAAAAAAGAAGAGAGGATTGGCTTCTGAGACACAGAGCAAGGCCCGCGTGTCAACAACTGGGTAAAGATTATTGTCTATTTAGATTTCAAATAAATGTTCCACAAGGATCTCACAGTATATTTAGAAAACATAGAGATTAAAGAAATTGCCTCAAAGTATATTTGCAAAATTCAGTTGGTAAGCCTTGTCAGTTGAGCACAGAGCAGAGGAAATATAAAGTTTCTCTGTTTCTGAGCTTGACAAACAACCAATCTGAATTGTTCCAGCCAAGCTGAATTAAGCCTAACTTGAGCTAGGCCAAACCAATCCTGCTAATAACAACTATGCCACTAAAGAATAATATTTCCTCCGTAACGTATTAATTGCAACTTTTGCCATTTTCGGAAATAACACATTAATTGCAACTTTCAATTTTCTTTCCTTTTAGGGTAAGTTTTCAATACTAAAAAGACTATTTTACCCTTACTAAAAATAAGTTAAACACAATTAAATCAACATAATTTTAAATTATAGTCCCCTAATTCCTACCCAACTTAATTAAATCCTCAACCACCCCAATCCTTTCACCTTCAACAGCCACCACCACAACACTACACCGCAGCTCACCAACGTGGCGCTGCGATCTCTCCCTCTCTCTCTCTAAGTCGCGATCTCTCCCTCTCTCTCTCTCTCTCTCTCTCTCTCTCTTAGTGGCGATCTCTCTTCCTCGCGATCTCTCCCTCACTCTCTGTTACTCGCTATCTCTCTTTCTCTCTCTTACTCCCCAATCGCCTCTATCTTCCTGCGTTTCGATTGGGTGGTGCGTGGGGTTCGTTTGGGTTTTGGGTGGTTGGGAATGGTAGTGATTAGGGTTTGGGTGGGTTGGTTTGGGTTTCGATTGGGTGGGGATAGTGGTGGTTAGGGTTTCTGCTGGTAGGGATGTTGGTGGTAAGGGTTTCGGATGGGTGGGGGTAAGGGTTTCGAGTGGGATGGTAGTGGTAAGGGTTTCGAATAGGTGGCGATGGCAGTTGGGGTGGCGGTAGGAGGGGCTGGTTGTCCCTGCTTGGTGGTAGGAGTGGCTGGCTGTCCCTTCCTCTCTTTATTTCTTCTAATAACTGTAAGGACAGCTTGGTCATTTCCACCTAAAAACACAATTTGTAAAACTTGCCTAGGAGTTTGAGCCTCTCCGAAAGTTGCGATTAATACGTTACGGAGGAAGTATATATAATTACAAATAACAGAATACTGCAATAAAGAAACAAATAAACCAGAATTTGAAACAAGTGCAAAGCACAGCAAGATCCTTCAAAAATAAGTGAAGAAAAGCACCTTAAATAAATTAAATAATGTCTGGTTCTTTGTCAAAGCACTGCATCGCTTCAAGCTTCGTCTGATAATCAAAAACACCTAGAGATGACAATGTACTTCAGTTAGTTGAACCATAGTTGAAAAAAATATTAAGAAAACTAAAATCACTACTGTGGAAAAAAGAGCAGCAACTGATGACAACTGATGACAGAAGGATCACTCAGTATTAATAGATCATACCAAACAAAACTCTTTTCCGGATGCTTAAGGAAAATAAATTGAAAGACCTATAAGAACAAAACTTCTTACTCCATCGGAATAAGTACCTTTCTTTTTGGCAAGCAACTTTATCAAGGATACCCAAATAACACATATCACAATTACTCCCAATCTTCCCACTTCACTTTTTCATACACACAACTTAGCAAAAATTAACAGAGATTATTTCAGTGATATGATACCTAGTAGAAGCATTGAAATCAAATTGGCTGTACATTTGAAAAAGCACCATAAGGAACAAACTTGAATGAATGATCTATATAAACACCATATATATAAGAGACATTACTGACTAAATCAATAATCTAATCAATTCTCTTCCTAAAAATTATCATGTAAGCAATGCCAACTAACTACCACAAATTAAATGATATCAATCTTATTGAAAATTTCTTATGTTCTTACAAACGCTTCATTAATTTCTTAAATAGCAATAATCACCATGACTGACGTACAGATTGGGGGTACAGAAAAGAATCAACAAATGATATAAGACATAAGATTAAAATATGATAAGAGACATAAATATAACTTGAATTCTAAAAAGAATGAACCCAAAGAGCGGAGCCAACAAAATCATTCTCCCAGTAGTTAACTAAACGAAGCTTCCACCCCTAAGATGGGTGAACGCATCTTATTGCAATAAGAGCAAGAGCTTTCAATTTTTTATTTCTTAAATTTTTTTAACTCAAAGATTGGAAAAACTGAAACATTTTTTTTGGCGACTAAAAAGTAAGAATGTAAATTCAAACAATTAATTAGAGACCAAAATGAAAGTCACAAATATGTTTAACCACACACATCTGACTATATGAGTTACCCCTGCATGCTACTGATAATATTAGTCTCGGGTTCTTCTTCTGTATCCCAAGTTTTCCCATCCTACGACAATAAAGGAAGCTAAAATTTTGAACACAATACAAGTTTGTGGACATATGGAGAGTGAAGAATTTACTGTTGATTAGCTATAATCCTGAACAAGTTCTCAGATCTCACTCGTGTTTTCTCTCTTCAATTCTACGTACACATTGGTGAGTGTTTCAAAGCAAGAGGAGATTATTCGCAAAATTGAACTGTAAAATCCACAATTGAGGAGTTAGATTACCCATATTAAGTTATACAATTAGGTCAAACACAATCAAATTAGGCTGCCACACCTTACTGATTTAGGAACACAGGATAATCAGCACAATGCAAATACACAGAAATAGCTGAGCTAAGCTTGCAAGGACCCAATGAAAAATATTGGCCCCCCTTTTGGAATTCAAATAAGATGGTTTTGGACACGCTTATTTACTATCAGGCACATTACTTGGCTAAAAGCGTTGTATCCAAGGGGCAAGGAAATTAACAAATTTTTCCCTAAAAGTAAGGTTTTACATCCAACAACCTTGATAGTCCGTCATACGATAAGTCATCTAATTCCTCCATAGGGAATCTACGCTACAACAATAGACTATAACAATTAATACTTTTCAGGCACCCTAACTGGCTCCCCTTTCATGTCTGTTGCTTTCACTTCCCTTGTTGACAGGTATAATTTCTTTGCTAATTTGAAGCATCAAACCAACTTTATATCTCTTGTTCCTGCTGAGCATAGTTACCCTCCAATCACCCCTGCTCAACCACTTGTTAATGATACTTAATAATGTTTAGATAAACAGACGAGGTGCAAAAATTAACTACTTCGTAAATCTCCTATATATCGTCATAGGGCCCACCAAGACAAAATAATGTGTACAATTCAAGCCTTAGTAAACAGCACAGAATGGTAAGTCAGCTTGCTCTAAACGTTTAAATCAAAAACGATGAAAGAAGAGGATGAGAAAAGTTACCCAGCTCAAGGCACAGAAATTCTTTCAAACTATTTTTTCCTGTCACCCAAAAAGCCCAAAGGGCAATAACAAGAAGAATTTAAAAAAAGAAGCACAGTTACAATCAAAAATTGTATAATCAACGACAAAACTAAACACATACATCAGTTCACTGCCTGATTTGCAGCAAGCCTCTTCTTCATATTCTCTGATATCTGATAACAGCTGACTAAAATGTGCCCTTTATCAGATCATCAACATCATAATTGGTCTTTAGTTGCTGAACTTCCACGACTTCTATGCCAGTTCTCTTCAAACTCCAGAGTCGCGTGAAGTGCCTATCACATATTATAATAACATTAGAGCAACAGTTGTCAAGTTAAATTAAAAGGAACCTATCAAATCGGGATGACGTACCATCCCAGTAAAATGTAATCCTACTTTCAAGAAAAATCAGAACCTCTAAACTGAAGTCATTCAAAATTTTATCAAGTTTCAAGCATCCCCAAAAAAAGCAAGCAGTTCAATGTAAAATAAATAAAAAATTTAATTTTTTTTTTTTAAAAAAAAAAAAAAACAAGATAGTTGGGCCTGGTTGAATCAGGATAGAATTTAACGTCATTTCTTGTAAGTTCTGGCGGCATTCTGCATTAATTAAAAATCTATGAATCCTAAGCTGACACTGCTATTGATTTTCATATTCAGTTCCCATACTCTTTCGCCAAGAAGGTGTTGGGAGGTCAATTTTCCTCATAAAGAGGTTTATTGGGTGCAAATGAGAATTGAACACAATTCAATTTATTTTCAAACAATCCATTAAAGCCGGCTGACTTCTTGGGGAATCCTTAAAAGATGGACAAGCAATTGTTATAAGCATCTTGTGCACTAAAACCTGATGCCTGAGACTACTTCCCGTTTGTTCTTCAAATGTCATTTGATTGGACAATATATTGTGGCAATTATACTAGTTCAGAGTTTTTTCCAAAAGCTATAACTGATGCTGCTATCTAAAATGGGAGATAAAGAGGGCTTCCTTCATCCATTTTGAAGTATAAGTGATGTTTYCTGCATCACCAATTTTTGGAGACGCCAAAATAAAGAGGATTGGCAATACAGAGTCCTAATAGTATATGTTAAGATAAAGAATCTCATACTTGTATCTAAAATGGCAGCAATAATAAAGAACGTTGTTGCTAGCATTTGGTCATTTGGAGTATCTAGTATGATGTATCCGAGCCTGCTTTGTACAGTGTTTTTCTCGCTTGCATTTGGAGTTTAAGTGTTGTTTAGTAGGCCAGGTCTTAATGGTTGATTTGAATTTCTGATCTGCTGCCACTAAGTTGGATTAAACGTCGCAAATAAGAAGTTAAAATTTCCTAGAGTACATGATAAACAGATTAGTTTGTGTTTTTCCCAGGGAAGGCTTTAGGTTAGACCCAAATATTGTTTAGATTTTCAAGTGCCACTCCCATATAGGGTAATGGTTTTCCCCTTACAGATGTAATTTTAACCTGCCAAACCCATCCTGAGTTCATTTCCGAATACATAAAATACCTTCACCAAACATTTTTTAAAAAATAATAAATAACAGAAAGGAAATACAGGGCGTGAGCATAAGTCATCTAATCAACCTCCAAGATAATTGTAGATAAATATCCAGATTCCCAGCAGAGTTGAAAAAATACGCACAAAAATGTCAAGAAATTGCAAACTATGTTAGGTACAGAATAAATGGAACAAGACTGGAAGCAGCTGAGCATATAATCATTTCTTCTGGATTATAATAGAAAACAAGATAAAACAATATAATCAAACAGCAACCCCTTACCAGCAAGAGCGTCCCCACATCTGGTTTTTCCTTCATGTTGTCAAGAATTTCCTCAAGTTGTGCTCTGTCACAGCAAAAGCATGAAATAATATCACRGTACAAATTTGAAAAGGAGTAAAAGGATGACAGTCCTATCAACCATTCTAAGGTAAGTAACAAAATTACTTCACTGGCATATAAGTAAAAATAGAGACCGGAGACTAATCTCATTTAGAAAATCACATATCAAACTAATTTTCTAATTCTCTACGATCCACGGCATTTGATTGAAGGAAAACATGTTCATATGGACCGTATGTATAAATCAATAACAATCAGCAACTCAATATTCATTGAAGAAAGCATGCTAGCTTAAACTAGTTAGACATAATCATATTATGCTAATCTGTACACCCATGATTTTCCATAGTGAGAAGACTATACAGTCATCCAGATAGGGTTACATTTAAGTATTTACTTGACATGGCCATACAAAGTGATTCAGCTATTAAATATGTCTAGTTTTAACTTTCAAAAGGTGCAAATGTGCAAAAAAAAACAAACCTCGTCAGCTTGCAAAACTGGATGCATAGTAAATAAGGGACATGCCATGAAGAAGGGAAAATTTTCCAAATTTCCTCATTTGTCCTCAAACGACGTTTGATCCATGCATATCTCCTTTCAGTTTTATCCAACTTTGCAAGTTCTAATGCACCCAAAAAAAAGGATATAATATCAGTGACTGTATTTTATTTAATWTTTRAAAAAGGTGCAAATCATTTAATGCATGAAAAAGGAAATCAGCTAAGTTCAAAGAAAAAGAAGCACAGGTTAGAAATTACAGACCAGCTCCTTCAAATATTTGTCTATAWGAAGTAAGCTCCCTATTGCAGAAATTCTTGACTAATTCTTCTCGCACAGAAGGCTCCAGTGCATCCACCACCAAACAAGCATCTGTTAGCTGCTGCAGCAAGTTAGTTTCTTCGGTCTCTTTCCCAGTACCTAGGCTGAAGTTCCAAAAATTAATCATAAGAATTCGATAGTGTTTACATGTCAGGAGCCAACACCAATGAAACCAGATTTGTTTGAAATCAACACGAATACCAATTTTTCATACCATCAACTAAACTTCCTACAGGGGGTCATTTTTACCACTTAACATTTTTGTTTCAGATCATAACCATTCCCAAAGTTCAATCTACGTAGAATTTATAGTCAACCCAAGTTAGAATTCTATCAATATATACAGTTTGAAACAAAGATTTATCAATATTAATGAGTGAATTGGCACATGGTTTTAAACAACATAGAACCTTAAATTGAACCAAATTTGTGGTTTACATAGCCAACCCCACTTATGGGATTGGCTTTGATTGCARYATTGATTAAACTCCACTTAAAATGAAAGTAAGAAACTAAAAATAGAACTCATATAMTTACCTAGAGAAATCAGAAAAAACATGAGACTTCAAAATTTGTTTGATATTCTTGAATTTCTCTCGCAATTCAGTTATTTTTGGAACATCCCTGTAAGCTTCAAAATGACTGCACAACTGCTTTACAGCCTGAAACATATCAAGGGGTAAGATTATTAACAAAGAAATTAAAAAAGGGGGGGAGGGGGGAAGGCCATTAAACAGCAAAGAAGGGCTGGATAGGAATTAAAAATAGAGACCAATACTGACTCAGCAACTCAGGAGCACAAACTTAATATGTCCTATATTATTGGCTGATATCACTATTTAATTAGCTGATTGAGAAATTAAAAATAAATAAATAAAAATCTATCAGATGATACGACCATTTTATTAGCTGATATGATATACAATGTCAATGTTTAGTTTAATCATCCCTCCCTGTCCCTTAGGTGCTCCAACACAAAAGGAACTTAACCAGCTCTAACACCAAATAATATGTCCTCACCATTATGAGATGGAATCATCGAAATGTTAATATTTTGTGGCATTGGTCATAAGTACGTCGAACTTGTGTAGTTGTATCAATGGCTATACGTGTTTTCAGAGGCTAATTACAGCCAAGAAAAATGTACACAGTTCTCCTCTTCAACAAAATACACGCATGATATGAAAATTCAGCATTAACAAAAAGACTCAGACTTATCTCCTAATAGTGATGCAAAGAAACGAAGGACTTGTGAAAATGTACTATTC
>SNQN01000016.1:317903-331840 GCA_008642245.1 Bassia scoparia | reverse complement strand
TGGTTGTTTGCTCCTTCGGGTCGCTACGCGTGACAAACGTGTCCCCCCAATGAACTCTTCCAGGTTAGGACGAATCCTCAAGTCAACAAAGGGGATCTCACCGAGATCATAATCATGCTACACGAGCCAAGTCAAACTTAGTGCACAACTAATGGAAAGCAAATGCAAAGAAAAGGTGTGGATAAGCAAGACTCATACCTCAGCAACTAGCTCGACTCGGGGGGCTAGTCGCTCAATGAAACATGCATACACGTCCTGACCCCTGTCACCATGCAGGAGGTGGTACTCTACCGCCTCACCATGACTCAAGTCGTTGGACAGCGTGGTGACCAAAAACTCCTCATCCATCATAGTGACTAGAGGATCATGAGGCACTGCAGGTGCAGAAAGGCTATGCTGCCTCACTACACGCTCCCCAAGGTACCTAACAGGCCCTTGAGGTCCCTAGAAAAGGCATCGCCTCTTGGCGAGTTCAACCGCTACAACGAGCCTCCTCGTTCTCGCATTCCCCACTTGCCTCAATGGGCACCACTCCACCTGTAGCAAAATGTGGTTGAAATCACAAAGAAATCAATAAAAGCATAAAAAAAAAGGACAACGCAACTCACCTCAGTTGGGTTCAGGCGACGAAGGATCCTCCTTGGCTGTTGAAGCCCACCAATCCAAGTTAGAGTGTCTCGGGCTGTCCACCGAATCATCACCGATCATCTAACGGGCTGTGCTTGAGGATCCAACCTAGGCACGAAACCCATGCGTGGAAATTACTCATAAGACTAGAATTACAAGTACAACCAATGGGGTCAGGAAACAAAAGCAAAGTAAATGCAAACAAAGCGGTAAAAGTCAAACAAAATTACCTCGAGCACTCTCCAGCAGCCAGCCAGTGCAGGGATCGCAGCGCCATCCACCTGACGGCAGTATAACCTCATAGAATACATCAGAGAAGCATAGCCAAATCCATCCCAATCATAGGAGGCAACAGCAGAAAGATCCTCTAGAATAGGGAGAAAATGACGCTAATTCAGCTCCCCGTGCCCTTATCAGGACACAATGTCGTGCAAAGCATAACCAGGATAAAGATCCTGGCTGACTGCTCATTAGTGGTGCCTGCCAGCTCCAAACCCTCCATGAGCACGCTKTGTGATGCTCGGTTATCCACGCTCTCAGCACGTAGGCGGGAAGTAATCGGACCCAGCCACTCATCCAAACGAGGATCAGAAAGCCTGATCTCGTCATCCAAAGGACAAGTTGTTTAGTGAAAGCAAGCCTAGTCAACATAGCAAAATCGTAGTGGGTCACGGCCATTTCCCCGCATGGGAAGTGAAAGGTGTTCGTGCTATCCCAGAACAACTCTATCAGGCCGAACACCAGAATCTTGGGAGCAAGTGAGCATGACTGAATAACCAAGTTGGGAACAAAATACTGGAAGCCACATAGTCCGAGGATGTCCCATACTCCTCCACGGCGGTCGAAAAACTCTCTACGAAAGATATCACCAAMCGTATGAGAGGTCTCGTACGTCCGATTAAGGTAATCGCTCTAAAATAGAGATGATACAAGAATTAGCAAACAAGGCAAAACAAAAGATAACCAGACAAGTGAAAGCAACATACTCGTCCATTCCTCGAAAGGATGGAAACGTGGTGATCTGGGGAGCAGCATAACTCAGAGTTATCCTAGTTGGACGCCCTCCATCTCTGACGGGAACTGCGCACTTGTTTTCCTCTTCGCATTGGCATGCTACTAGCAGAATCAGACAATGATTCAYAAAACAAACGGGCAGCTTAACAGCCAAAAATGGACATCTCACATACAAACAAAAGGCCCTCTGGTGGCTTACAACTAATCAACACAACCATGGTTGAAAGAAATGCACAATTTCCTAGCAATTAGAACAATAGGCAAGCAACTAGAAAGGCGAGAAAGAGCATTTCTTCTCCCTAGTGAGTATACATGCCTAACGGAATGCACAATTACACTCACGAGGATTTCAAGAAGGTGTATACGCTTACTCATATGTCATAATCCTTAATTTAGCAAGTAATCACCATTAACAAGTGCTTTTTCAAGCTTTAAGCTACTTACAATGGTGAAATCATACATGGGCATTCACATTGTTGCAAATAGGCATGGAAAGGTTTATTTTATCATCAACAAGATGGAATAAATTAGGCATATGCATAATTCAAAAAGGCATGGGCGTAGTAACCTAATATTCATCTTCTTCTTTGAGTAGTAAGCTTACAAAGACATAACTCATTCAAATTTGCACCAAGTTTGATGAAACAAGTTACAAAAGACTAACATAAGCATGAACAAGGCAATGCATTCAACAATTTCAAGCATACACAAGTAAGGGAGAAAGCCCCATTTRAATTTCATAAATTTACAAGGCATATTCAAATGGCATGATTTTAAGTATTATAATTGCAACTTACAAGTGAATTTCAAGTTTGAAGTAGTGGACTTACTTGAACTTGGGATTTGATGAGCAAACAAAGCCTTTCCAAGCAATTCAAAAGTGTAGCAATGGAGTTTAGAGACAGTTTGCAATAGACAAACAAGAGGCAAATGGCAAATGAAGCAAAAGTGCAAAATAAGGAAAGAAATTCGACCAAGATAGGTCAAATGCTGGGCGTAATTGCGCCCAACTTTTGCCTATTTTTGGCTCGAAAATCGAGCTTCACCGTGGGCCCACTTGTGTACATGCAAAGCCCGTTGCGTTCAAATGTCATTGGTACCTCCCGAGAATTCCAACCAACTTTCAAAGTCATGCACAATGACCAAAATGCCCCTAAGCAAGCAAAATGGGCCTGAAAGTCATCAAATCGCTACAAAAATACACCTACGAAGCTAAGACAAGCCGTAAGCCAATGCAAAGTCACAACAAAGCAATAGCCAAAGTCAAGTGAAGGTCGAAAGCAGATCACAGCAAGAGCACACTTAGAAGGAGTCCCTTAGTGATAAAAAACATCAAGGAACGTCAGTATATCCATATTATAGTGGTATCATTTCGCAAATAAACCTATCTTATGGAATTTCAATCACAATAAATTCCTGATTAGACGCGAAGATTACCAGTAACTAGTACCTATATAAAGCTACTCAAGGCGATTGCACGATACAAGATACGCATCATTCGTGACGTCCAAGGTTGTCCGAATTGTAATGTTACCACGCAATGCAGCATTTTACAAAAAAAAAACATTGTTATACGCCCTTGTAGACACCTAAATGTTGTGCTCCCCATAAAACGGAGTTAATCCGTGTATGTGAAACTGTACCGCGATCTTCTCGCTCGATGTTTGATCGAAAAGAATGCTCTGACTCACAAAAGTTGGAAAATACGTGGAGAGTCATACTCGGAACTATGAGCAAAGACAATAAAAGAGAATGGGCAAAAAATTTTTTCTTTTATTTTATATTATTTCTATTTTTTAGGTTCTTGCTATGCATTTTTTATGATTTTATATATTGGGGTGATCTCATAATTATCCAGAGTAGTAATTTATTTCATTGCATTCTTCACATTTTTCTGGAGGCTCCACCAGTATTTTTACGATTATTTTTCTGATTTTTCGTACATTTTTCTAATGTTTTATAAGTTTTTATTACGCAGAAAAATACCAAAAAAAAAAATACGCAGAGTCACCTGCGGTATTACGATGGACTGCAGTATATACGCAGCTCCTCTGTTCGTATATACGCAGCTTTTCTCCCGTTTTTCCCCTCTAGTGCCTTTAAATACATTGCCTTGTCCTGCTCTAGTCCGAAGATACACGTTTTCAACCGACACTTTATTCCTGTCTCTCTCTGTCTCTACTTACGCATTCTCTCTTCACTCTCTCAAAACACTCTAAACAACATTGCGCTCTTTGATTCTAAGCATCGATTCTTGTCTCGAGTTCAACAAGCGAAAACAGGGTATAAATCTGAGATTTACTCACCCCAAAACATCTTTTTGACTCTACTTAATCCTTTTTGTCACTTTTAATTTGACTATTTATTATTGCGAGTTTCAATTAATCCAAACACAAATGTTAGAAACTCACCTTCTTTTTTTTTTTAAATTGATTCATGTAGAATATTGTAGGATTGTCATCATGTTTTCAGTTGTTTCATTTAACACTTATTATTATATATCATCTTGTCACAATTTCAATTATTGCATATCATTATTGTCAAATCTAATGCTAACATGTTTCTTGTCTGATTAGCCAATCTATCCAAAAGGACGGTTCTTTTGTTTTTGCTTTTTAACGATTTTGTGTATTTCTGAAGGTGGGACAAGGTGAAGAAAGACCACATATACCGTATCATGCTTAAACCTGTCATGTTTTCATTGTCGTCTTGGATATATATATATTCGTATCACACTTGTATTATCTTGCATTAAACAAGACCGGAATTCAATTGCGTATCACATTAAACGTATTAGATCTAATAGAAGATTTTTGCGTATCCAGACTAATACCATTCGGCCCCTTTCATGAATAAAGTACCCATTAACCAACAAAAAAAAATACTTACAAAATAACTTCTTTTGTGTTTACATCGAAACCATATAATGTTGACTATCTGGAGGCTAACATTGCACTTGGTAAAATAAATAGTTTGAAATAATGAAAAATGGATTATTCAGGAAACAATTGGAATGCTGAGACTTACGCATTGAATTTCGGCTAGTAGATTCATAATCAAAAAAGTGTTTGTGATTGTTCCAGAAGAATTTTGAAACAAAAGATAGGTAGAGCTTGATAACATTGGCGACCGGTTTTCTAAGCCCTTTGTTAATATTGACTAACAATCAAATGATCGCCTTGGTTCCCATTATAGAAGTCTTGGTTTGTACATAATTAGCAATCCCCCTAGTAATGAGTGCGCTTTTCAAAAGTCAAAATCGATGTTTTCTTTGAATTCAAGTTGTTATGACTCGCTGGAAACTACAATGAGACCGAGTAGAGGCCGCTTACATGGCGGGTGGATTGGGTTAACGATTCAATCCGTGTACATGTCCCCGAACCCAACACCTCTTGGGTTATGGGAGCCTATTTTGTGGGGCCACTAGTTGGCACCAAATGTTTCATTTACTGCCATCTATTAGATCCGTAAAAGTCGATCTTTCGCTGCCGCATAGTTTTTTAGGGCGGTCCGGAATAACCATATATAGGCACGAGGTGCGATCCTTCAAATTCGAAACACACCCCACGCATTCACAGCGGGATTCCGTGGCTCAATTCCATGACACATGAGCTGAGTAGTCACCGCCCCCCTAAGGCGGGGCGAAGGCCCTACAGTTTTTGGCGACTTCACTGGGGTATAATCACCCATTGGTGAGTGGGACAGGACTTTGAAGTCTCGTAGTTCCATATCATAATCAATATGAATTTCCTTGTGACCCTTCGACAATAGGGTCATTGGCTTAGGCTCCTTGGTCTCAATATGGGCCATGTTATTGCTCAGAGATCACCTTTAAGGGGGGATTTTACCTTTGTTGCATGTGGTTTATGATCACATGCTAAGGTAAGTCCTATCCCGCCCATGCCGCGTTGCCACGTGCGTTACTAGATGCGTGTATATTAAGGGTATCTCGGCATATACATCACCAAGTGTTGGTGAAATTGGACCCAGCTCTACTTCTTAGGCGTGGTACACTATCAGACTTAACCAAGCCGACTTATAGCTCACTTAGATCCTGACCTTAGGTGAATAATTAGGCTTGTATGTATAGACTGTCAATCAATGTGCTTGTTAACTTGTTGACTTCTTCATTCAGTCCAATAATTACTTAACCATCAACTAAGACCCCGAGTCCCTTATCTTTGGTGAAGACATGAAGTTGAAGAGTCCATTAGGCCCATTTCAAAATCCAATTCAAACTCCATATCGACCTAGAATCTGATTAGGGTCGATCCCAATCCAAGATCTTAAATTGACTTAGATTCGACCCTTTGAACCTATAAACCTGAAATTAGGATCAATCAATTCAATTCAATTCCTTAATTACAAGAACTTACTAAGAATCTGAATAGGGTTACACACAAAGAGCTTTCTGAATCTGAATTCAGGTTTCGCCTTCAACTTCAACTCTAAGAACCTTAAAAACGTGAACTTAGGTTCGATCATACGCTCAACCCTAGGGAACTTTGAATTTCCAGGCTTTAGGTCTACTCGCAATTTAAAGTGGCTCGTAGGTCTAAGAGGTCCTTTAATCATAGAAAATAGGCCCATCTTAGGTTTGAATCTTTCTTGAGTCTAGCACCTTAAACCTCGATTTGGTCTACAAGCCCATTCAAGTCTACTTTCGAGTTCAGTTCCCTTAAGTCCAGAATCCTCAAGGCTGAGTTTTTCGTTGCTGTAAGAAGTTTTCAAGTAGACCAATCTTTTTGGTTTCTGGGGTTCATAAAGAGTGTAATTTCTTTGATTTCAGCAAGATTAGCAAAAGACTCGCAACCTCCTGTCTCTGGGCCTAAGAAGGGTAACAAGAAGCCAAACCCGAAGACGCGCTCCTGATCACCTAAGACACTTCACAGGGCAAACACGCTCGTAACAAACAGCTTAACGCTATTCTAGAAACGCTCGAGTCTAGTTGATTCTCGCCTTGTGCTCAAGAAAAGAGCATTGGGGAGCAAAGAAAAGAGGGACCGATCGGAAAACCTCTCGAGTCTGACGGGGGAGGTAAGAAATGACGATGCTTGAGACACCATTCCCTTCTCGAAGACTTGAGACGGAAAAAAAGGTGGAAGATTAAGGGCCAGCTTCCTAAGAAGGCTTGTCATCACTGATTTGCCCAAGTTCAAGGGGAACGAAGACCCAGAAGACCACCTCCGCACATATATATACATATCTCAATGGTTCCTTAAAGGAATGAGCAAAGAGTTTTCGCTTCGGTGTTCCCTTTTACTTTGGATTACCCATCCATTCCAGGTGGTTTAAAAGAGCCCTAAATCAAGCTAAGCTCGATGATTGGGAATTATTCAAAACACGAGATTCCTAAAGCTGTCAGGACATTCCCAGCTTCCTGCAATGTAACTCGTGACTAGCAGGCCACCTCAAAGCAAGGTGAGAGAGAAAAATTTCTCTATTTGGCTTTAATAGGTGGAGGAGGATGAAGCCGCTCAATATGATCCAATCGAAGGCCGGACATAGACAGATCAAGTCTTCGCTAATAGTCTCAGAACCTTCAGCCCAAGTACGAGAGCCACTCAAGTTTTCAAACCCATTGATTCAATGTACTGTGCTCTACAAGGTTTGGCCTCCTGTGGAAGATGTTCAAGCCAAGAAGTCTAGTGTAACGGTGGGGGCTTTAACAAGAAACGGTGGGTCCCTTTTATCCAACACTGATCAGAGTTTCAGCCACACATTACCAAATGAGCAACTCTTCTAACCATCCCGCTCTTTAACAAACAGGGCCTCGAGGACCACCAAGGACATTTTTCCAATTGGCTATGACTTCATGGCAGGGCTCTTTGATAGATTAACTGCAAAAGGTCACTTTGCTCCTATTGGACCCACTCCAGATTTCCTTCAGATGACAAGAAATCTAAGAATTGGAATTCCCAATGCTTATTGTAAGTTCCACCAAGGGAAGGGTCACCACCCACTGAGAATTGCATCGTTTTGAAGCTAATAGGATTCAAGACGCGATGGTTGAAGATGTCGCCTCCCAGTCCCTCCAGCGGCGAAGGGGATAAGATCAACTGTCACACCAGGCCCACTGCCTAAACATGAGTCACCCCAAGCGTGGGTCATCGATATGCGCGGTCTTCTCCAGATTGAGTCATAGGTCCTAGTCCAAGTATCTAATCTTTTCAATTCATGTCTTTTGGAGTCTATGTAAGTCTTTCAAAATACCATGTATGTTTCAAGTTTTCAATTCAGCAATTAAAAATGAATTCATTTGTTTTGGCAATATTATTTTCTAATTTCTATGCAAAGTCTCAAACACTCATTGGCGCACAATTCGGTTGTGAAGTCTACAATACTGATTTAATTATTGAAATTGAACAATGCCCAAGAGAGGCCTTCTTCAACAGTGTATGTAGCTCCACAAAATGACCCTCGCTTCCCATACCCTTTGTCACATTCAAAATCAACTCCCTTGCAACCTTTTGAGCCACAAACACTATTCATTTAGCCTATCTTTCTTCATCACCATCTACCTAACCCTTTGGACCAAACGTATATCTTGGCGGTAGTGAAAAAGACACCACATGCAAAAAGGAAAAGAAAGAAACAAGTAACGATGTGGCAAAAGAAACTTACAAAGACAAAATAAAATGAGAGAGCAAAATCAAAGCTTCAATACAAAATATCATCAAAAATGCAAAATCCAAAGCTCAAAGCCCAAATCAAAGTGAGAGGAGGAAGCAAGAGGCCAAAAAGCACACTGCGCACCGTGGGTTCACTTCATAAACATCAAGCCTTTTTTCAACCCTCAAACCACGCCGGCACATTACAACCACAAAAGCCCTCTCACACGAGGCATTGTCCAAAATCATTCATCGGAATACTAGGTGGTCTGATCCGTGAAGGATACGTGGGAAGCTCTTCTCGAGGTTCGACTCGCCACATTTACATTAAATGTTTGACACGGCTCTTTGAGTGCTATTGACTTGCTGAAATTGAATATGTTTTATGCCAATCTAAGAACCTGACATTAGACTCATGCTTGAACTACATCATTAGCCAACCTCGCTATCTAGCCACATCTTTGACCCGTTAGGCCACAAATTTGACCCCTTTTTATTCTCGAACCATAGCTCATTCTTTGTCACCTTCAAGGACTCATTCACTCAATCCCAAAGAAGTAAAAAGCCACCTGACCTTTGGGTGCGTACATTCTGATTGGGGAACTTACCATACAATCTATCCACCTATCCTATGTTGACTCTAAGCCGTAAACCACGTTGTCTAAAGTCTCGCTGGGGGCTCGTTGTCATCATGGCCCCTTAATTCCATTGGGGTGCTTCTCGTCTCCTAAGGGCCCTATTACGTGTTCAAGTCTTTGCTATCAAGGAGGGAAATCCTGAAAACATTTTGGACCAACATGTCTCTTTCCAATCAAAGTCACATTTTGTACCATCGCCAATGTAAGTCAACGCGAGTTCACGTCCCGAGTCAACCATCCTCTCGCCAGATACAGTCCTTTCTCTAAGTCTTACTCTTCTAAATGCAGCGTCGTTACAATTTGCAACTTGCCGGTACTAGGCTGAAATACTCAATAAGAACGGCCCTTCTAACAGGTATCGTCCTTTTAATGTCTAATAAAATTCCTAGAGACATATAATTTTACTCTATGTCATTCTTTTACTTAGTGTTTTTTCGAACCAACGTACCCAAACTTCCCTTCTACAATTTTACATAGGTGGCTCGTCATAAAACCAACCTATGTCACCCTCCTGACATAAGTAATTCCTAAATCCTTGAACTACGGACAATTCATTCACTCTCAATTTTTACCCAAGTATTGACCACAATTATCCATTCAAGATTGGACCTCTAAGCATATAATACCAGACTTATGCTGTTCGAACCATCAAATTCTTAGACTTAGATGTATTTTACCACATTACCTCGCCTCTAGCATATAGGCAAATCAATGCCTACTTTCCAAATATTCAATAGTGTCTCATTCAAATCCTTGTCAGAAACCTCAGATCCTAGACAAAGACTCTCTCAAATCATGTCTTTAACCGACTGACAAAGCCTCCTTTCAAATTCTCACTCAAATCATGTCTTGAACCAAGATCTAAGACAAGGCATTCCTTTCTAAATTCAAATTGATCTATCTCAAACCAATGTCTATGAGATTCACAGACTTTTTCATATAAAGACAAGACCTTGTCAATATTCAAAATGGCTCTGTCACATCATGTCTTTTTAATAGAAAACCAGAACCTATTGACAAGAAACCCTTTCAATTATCAATTTGACATCTGTTATCAAATTATCATGTACTAAAAACCAGATCCTAGACCAAAAGACCTCTTATCAAAATTACAATTAGGCTCTCTCAAATCATAGATCTCATAAACCTAACTGAGGCCCTTTCCGATATTACAAAGAATCTCTTTACAAAATTCAATGACTCTTTGCCCCTCTCATCATACAAAGGGTCACAAGTTACATATGTCAAACATTGAATTAGCAAATTTAATTTTCAAGACATAAAAAACAGACCTATTCAGTCACTAATTGGTAAGTATCCCTTATAATCCTAATATTTATGGTATATTGCTATTTATATTTTCAAAAGTCAATTCGTCATTTCCACAGGGTAAATACATGAGATGCAGTCTGTCATTTCTCTCAGTCTAAAGGATATCACGAAACGTAAGAAAATGAAATCGCATCTGATTGGACTCAGACCGCGGAGGACTATACAGGCATACAGGTAAAAACTACCTATTGTTTGCAATACAAAATAGCTATTAAAATAAAATAGATATATTCATAGTTTAATTGGTACGGCGTAAAAAGGTAACTCAAGGGATCCTGATCAGACGAATTACATTGAGTGCTCTCTTCACCGAATCGTAAATACTTTGACTTTCGTCTTACAGAGGACCATCGATCTCTCCAGATATCTCAGTCAAAAGTGGAGGGCTCTGATAAGTTAACACCTAAAATAGTGTTCTCCACAAACGAGTAATCCGTGATGAAAACATACCGCGTCTCGCGATTGATTTTCGAGACCAGAAAAAGTATTACTATTGAAACTCACAAATAGTTGGAGAAATACGTAAGGTCATACTCGGAACTAATTGAGCATAAGGACAATAAAAGGGGCAAAAACCATTTTCTATTTTATTTATTTTAATTTTTTTTCTTATTTTAGAATTTTATATCTTTTCTAATTTTATAGAGATATTTTTATATTGGAGTGTGATCTCATATAATTTACCAGTTTCATTACAATTCTTCACCAATTTTTTCTTAGACATCTACCTCGTAATTTTTTTAGATTTATTATTTTCTGATTTTTCTACATTATTTACATATGATTTTTTTTTTTCAAATATTTTTTAATTACGGCAGAAATAATTCCAAAAATAAAAATACATTTTATAAATAACACATAAATTACTCCGGAATTACTGGGTAACCTTTCTAGAACAATTCTAGAACTCCTTGCCTTGGAGAGCAAGGGTGTCTAGGTGCGTCGAATCAAGGGAATCACGAATAAAATCGGACCGGAAATCAAAATATTTCGAGGTTTTTGGAAAAAATATATACGCATAGGGCTGCGTAGTATACGCGAGGCCTGCGATATATACGCAGCCCCTCTGCGTTAATATATGCAGTCACCTGCGTATATCGCAGACCTGCGTATATACGCAGGGTTTTCTCCTCGTTTTTCCCCTCGTGCCTATTAAATACCATGCCTGCCCTGCTCAGTCCGAAATACACGGTTTTCAACCGGACACTTCTATTCTGTCTCTCTCTGTCTCTAACTTACGCATTCTCTCTCTTCACTCTCTCAACACTCTAAAACACATTCGCTCTTGAGTTTCTAGCAATCGATTCTGTTCGATTTCAAACAAGCGAAAACAGGGTATAAAATCTGAAGATTACTCACCCAAAACATTCTTTTTGACTCTACTTAATTCCTTTTGTCACTTTTATTGACTAATTATTATTGCGGTTTTCAATTAAATCAACCACAATTGTAAGAAACTCACCTTTTTTAATTTGATTCATGAAATATGTAGGATTGTCACTCATGTTTTTCAAATTGTTTTCATTAACACTTATTATTATTAGTCATTCATTCTTGTCACAATTTCATTATTATTGCATTTCATGATTGTCAATATAACAGTTTCTTTGTTGATTTAGCAATTCGATCAAGACGTCTTCTTTTAGTTTTTGCTTTAACGATTGTGAATAATTATGCAGTGACAGGTTGAGAGGACACCACATATATATTATCTGCTTACTACCTTGTTTCATGTCTGGTATATTATATCATATATTCTATCACCTTGTATATATTGCTTAAACAAGATCGGAATTCATTGCGTATCACATTAAAGTCAGATATCATGTTACGACCGTTTTCTAGCACTTTGTTATACTTGACTACAATTAAATGATCGCCTTGGTCCATTATAAGAAGTCTTTTGGTTTGTACATAATTGCAACCCACCTAGTAAGTTAGTGCGCTTTCAAAGTCAAATCGTAAGTTTTCTTGAAATCAATTGTTATTTGACTCGTGTGGAACAACAAAGAGACCGATTAGAGGCCGCTACATGCGGGCGGATGGGTTTACTTTGAATTCAATCTTACCATGTTCCCGAACCCACACTTTGTTATGGAACCTATTTGTGGGCCACTGTTTGGCACCAATGTTTCGGCTGTCCGTAAACCTTATATAGGCACCGGTGGCGATCCCCTCAATCACAAACACCCACGCATTCACATAGCGGATTCCGTTGGCTCAATTCCATGACACTGAAAGCTGGTTCACGCCCCCCTTAAGGCGGGGCGAAAGCCCCGTAACAACGGCCCATCGGGTCTATACGCGACGTTACCTCAAGTTTAAATTCTCGCTATGCGACTCACGACTAGCGAGATAGGGATACAGGACACAAGGCACGCACCTGGGCAAAAAGACATTGCTATACGCAATCGTGGCTATATGCGACGTTACCTCCATTTGAGTTCTCATGGACGATTAGCTGAGATGGGATACAACAAATCAAGCACGCACCAGCAAAAAGACATTCGCTATACGCGATCGTGACTATACGCTGCGTTACCAGTATGTTAATCTTCCCGAATGACTAGCCGAGAAGGGATAAAGAAAGTTCAAGCAAGCATCAGGTCCAAACAGAAGCATCGAAACGGACACCATTTCATCTTCCCCAAAGAGGTCCAAACGGAGGCATCGATATAGACACCGCAGTAATTCCCCATGAAGCCCTAATGGAGGCATCAGAGTGGACATTGAGATAATAGTACCCAAGGAAGTCCTAACGGAAGTATCGAGGCGGACAACCTGTTAGCAGAAAATCCCCAGTGGAATCAGAACCATAGGTGGAAATTCCCCCCGAAGATCAAAGCATGGAGCCCCGGTGGAATGAGAACTATAGGTTGAAACGTAAGCATAAATGTTAGCAACAGAGACAAGCAAGCAAGCAGCATGCAACCGTAGGTGCAGGTAAAACTAACGCATTTGTTTTGCAGGTACAAGGTACTTTGGCTTTCGTTTTACGAGATTTTACTCTCTACAAACRAGCCAAAGTGGGGGCTTCTGTAGATACTTAAATTTGTCCTTAGCCCAAGACAGCTAATGATAAAACACCCTTCGCAACACACAAGTCAAATCGAGAGAGCTTGGACCTTGACAGGCCCTAAAAAAGGTAGATTCCCTTGTACTAGACACCTATTACATGTATTTAGCACCTCAAAAAATAAGTTTTAATCTTCAAATAACTTTAACTTATTTTTTAAACTTTTTTCTTAAATTTTTCAGAACTTTTCTAAGTAATTTTGGCATTTTTCGGAATTTTTAGCAATTTAATTAATTTTGCGATAATAAATTAAATTATGAAAACAATTCCAAAATTRACAAAATTTTAGCACAACACCCTATTTTCACAAGGAATTTATATGTATTTTTTCCATAATTTTTAAATTTATGGTTTAATATTTATGAATTTCTTAAGCAAAAACACAAAATCGAGCATAGCGGGCCATCCCGGGATTTTCGCCTCGASACATGCGTCCCGAGGAAGTCGAAAATCCCGAGCATCGTGGTAATATCAGGCATAATCGCAATAATATATCAACTATGATCGTATTAAATCGCGTATATATTTTATACAATTATATTACGATGTTATTTCATTACAATCTCGCTATTCGAGGTAAAACAATCTCGAATATCGCAATAATATCCGACACAATCGCAATAATATCGAATAATAATC
>SNQN01000016.1:310360-316979 GCA_008642245.1 Bassia scoparia | reverse complement strand
CTGCTCGATTTTGTGTTTTTGCTTAAGAAATTCATAAATATTAAACCATAATATTAAAAATTATGGAAAAATACATATAAATTCCTGTGTGAAAATAGGGTGTTTGTGCTAAAATTTTGTAAATTTTGGAATTGTTTTCATAATTTAATTTATTATCGCAAAATTAATTAAATTGCTAAAAATTCCGAAAATGCCAAAATTACTTAGAAAGTTCTGAAAAATTTAAGAAAAAAGTTTAAAAAATAAGTTAAAGTTATTTGAAGATTAAAACTTATTTTTTGAGGTGCTAAATACATGTAATAGGTGTCTAGTACAAGGGAATCTACCTTTTTTAGGGCCTGTCAAGGTCCAAGCTCTCTCGATTTGACTTGTGTGTTGCGAAGGGTGTTTTATCATTAGCTGTCTTGGGCTAAGGACAAATTTAAGTATCTACAGAAGCCCCCACTTTGGCTGGTTTGTAGAGAGTAAAATCTCGTAAACGAAAGCCAAGTACCTTGTACCTGCAAAACAAATGCGTTAGTTTTACCTGCACCTACGGTTGCATGCTGCTGTGCTTGCTTGTCTCTGTTGCTAACATTTTATGCTTACGTTTCAACCTATAGTTCTCATTCCACCGGGGCTCCATGCTTTGATCTTCGGGGGGAATTTCCACCTATGGTTCTGATTCCACTGGGGATTTCTGCTAACAGGTTGTCCGCCTCGATACTTCCGTTAGGATTCCTGGGTACTATTATCTCAATGTCCACTCTGATGCCTCCATTAGGGCTTCATGGGGAATTACTGCGGTGTCTATATCGATGCCTCCGTTTGGACTCTTTGGGGAAGATGAAATGGTGTCCGTTTCGATGCTTCTGTTTGGACCTGATGCTTGCTTGAACTTTCTTTAATCCTTCTATATAGCGGGCCATCCCGGGATTTTCGCCTCGACACATGCGTCCCGAGGAAGTCGAAAATCCCGAGCATCGTGGTAATATCAGGCATAATCGCAATAATATATCAACTATGATCGTATTAAATCGCGTATATATTTTATACAATTATATTACGATGTTATTTCATTACAATCTCGCTATTCGAGGTAAAACAATCTCGAATATCGCAATAATATCCGACACAATCGCAATAATATCGAATAATAATCGTATAACATCACGTACGATTATATTACGATATTATACAATCACAATCACGCTATTGGAGGCAAGCAAATCGGCCAAAATCCAGGGTAATACTGGGCGCAATTGCGCCCAAAACTTACCTGTTTTTGGCCAATTTCGWCCGTTGCCTATAAATAGGGAGCCTCCCCTATTTATTTGAGAGAACTTTTGGCTTTTGGACTTGCATTTTCTCACTCGTCCAACTCTCTCTCTCTCTTATTCTCTCTCACAAACACTCTCCAACACATTGAAACACAATTCAAACACATAAAATCCTATTGAAAGGCTCTTTTGCAATAGATCTAAGAGGTTTTCAAGGGTTCTAAGGTTCGACAAGGATTCCTAAGGGTCTAAGGTAGCGTTCTTGGTCATCGACATCGTGTAGCGAGGTAGGTTTGAGGCCAACGTCTCCATTCTAAACCCCCTTTTGCATGCTTGTTGAGAAATTCGACTTTCTATGTAATTCATGTAATAGTGATTAACAAACGATTTGACAAAATAAATTAAAAGCAACCTTAAGGCATAACCATTCAATTCCTTGTACGAGTGCTTGCACGCTTGTCTCACAACAATAATATACTTTAACAAAGACCTGCAAATTTCGTGTTTCACACCTAATAAGCTGACTATGGAAAACCGACATTAGGCTCCTGGAATACGGAATTAACAAGACATGCCACAACAAAGTAGACACTATTTGGGTAGTATTCTGTTAAACAACCCGCCTAGTAATTTTGCATGCTTAGGGTTTAAAACAGAAAACTGTTTGTGTTGTCTTTCGGACAATGAACTTGCAATAACGGAGTAGAGGCCGCTAGATGCGGGAGGGGGGGGGGGTTGTGCACTACTTCACCCTTACCCTTGTCCCCTAATCTAGACCTTTGGTGCACTACCAGACATGGAGTCCTTCTCCTTGCTTTATCCAATTATAGGCAAGGCTTAAAATGGGTTCCGCATCTTCCCATAAGAAGTGCGGTAGCGACTTCCACTACTCATTTCGAGTATAAACACACAACTCTAGGCATACTCACAATATGCAAAAGCAGGAATTCAATTCTAGCAAACAAATCAAGCCGCCCTTAAATTGTACCCCCGGACTAGAGGGACCGGACCCAGTCCGGCCCGGTGATGCCTCGGCGCCCGTACAAGAACCTATCGCGTCGCCTCAAAAATAATATATGACATGTTATTACGTCGCCGATAATGTAATATATGACGCGTTAGTTATAACCTATCGTATCGCCTCTAATGTAATATATGATGTGTTAGGTATGTTAACCTATCGCGTCGCCTCTAATGTAATATGTGACGCGTTAGGTGTTTTAACCTATCGCGTCACCTCTAATGTCATATGCAATGCATAAAGCTATCTCGACGCCCCTCTAATTTATATGCGACACATAAAGCTATCGCGTTGCCTCTAATGTAATATGTGACGCGTTAGGTGTAGTACTTATCGCGTCCTCTCTAATGTAATATGGGACTCTTTAGGTGTATTAACCTATTGTGTTCCCTTTAATGTAATATGTGACCCGTTAGGTGTATTAACCTATCGTGTCGCATATAATGTAATATACGACACGTTAGATGTAAATTTTATTAAAGTATTTCAATTTTTATTTTTTTAAGTAAATGTCATTAACCAGATCATTACCCTAAGTCCCTAATACAATAATACCTCTCAATCTCACCCTTTCCACAGTTTTATTATAGTTTATATATGAAGTTCAATGTCCAAAATGCTTATCATTTCTGAATCTTCAATCGGACAAGGTTAAAGAAAACAATATTATTGTTATACAGAAATTTGAATCTTCAATCGAAAAAAATACTTCTAATGTTTCATTCAGAATTTCATTATCTGAGTATAAATTCGTTTATTTTATTATATAAGTTTCGTTAATTTTTTAGAATTTTTTAATTTTGCAAGAGTTTTTGATTTTGCAAATAATTATTTATTTTTACATATTACAACAAAAATTCAGTCGATTTCGATTTGTTTCTTTTTTCATTTAATTTCATTTTACAGGATTTTTTTCAATTTAAATTCATGATTTTTTATTTAATTTCGTTTCTTGATTACAAGATTACAACTGGGAGGTACGGTATACGAAGCTCAAAAACCATTATGCAGTAGTTTTTTTGGGGTAAAGTTGTTCAAGTGGGGCCTTTGCATTACAGTTGTAATTTTTTCCATTTTCTTGTGACCAAATACAAAATTGAAAGCGTTCAATATTTTCAATCATATTAGCTCCTTCCACTACAAGAAAAATGAGTTATAGCAACGGACTTATAGTAACAATTTAATTAGTGTTGTCTAAAGTGATTTATGGCAACATTTTTTAATAAAAATATTTCTATCGAAGATATTTCTAGTAGCATTTTTTTATATAAATGATAAATGATAAAATAAATAAATAGGCGGGAAGTGCTTATCTTTATTAAATTAAAGTTGAGTTTGAAATCATACGCCGAGAGCACAARAATAGGTGAAAAGTACTTATCTTTATTTATTTTAATTATTTTCTATTTTTAGGGCATTTTCTTAGTAAAAACTATTTTTAGAACTATTTCTAAAGGTCTTTTCTAAAAAAAATTTATTTTCATCTTATTCCTCTCATTTTTCTGATTTCAGCTATATTTTCTAATAATATTTTTGATTTTTCTATGAATTTCTAGGATTTTTACAAGTTTGCGAAATGATTTTTCGAAAATAAATAAATTCATAAATTCGTAGATAAATTAAGAAAATTTTGGAATTATCCGGAATATTCTAGAATATTAATCATGATTATCCACAAGTGGATATAGGTTAATTGGACATTAGATTAGATGCAAAACCAAGGATATTAATTAACGAACTAAAAGATAGATAGAACAAATAATTAAGCACGTATCGCTGACGTGGCCATCCAGTCAGCAGCCACGTCAGCCCATCCGTATATATGGTTGGGCTGATACTCGTCACTATTTTGCTCATAACTTTTGATCTATAATGAATTTTGATGTGAGACAAAATGCGTTGGAAACTAGAGATCAAGAAATTTCCAACGATATATCGTATGCCTCAAAAGGAACTCTACGTCAAAAGTTATATATGGTTGTATCCGTGTACCATATAACTTATTTTTCTTATCTTTTCCCATACGCCTATAAATACATGTTCTCGGTGCTTAATCGAGCATCAACGAAAATCAACGTTCAATCAATGAATTCTCATGTGTTTAAGGAAATTCAAAACTCTCAAAATTCTCTCTCACAAATCACTCAACAAAATTTAAAGCTCTCAAATTTGTCGCTACTTTCCGAGTCGTTTCTTTTCGAATCAAGATACAAATTCTGAGGCTATTCAATTCAATTATCTCTTTTCTTTTTATTATTGTGTTTAATTAATATTATAATTTCACTTTTGAATTTCAATCATATAAATTATAATTTCGCTTCTTGAATTTCATTCATGTAAATTCATTAGTTTTCAATCATTTTTCATTTTATCGCAATTGTTTTAATTGTCATTGTCAATGTTAACGATCTATTTTGTTGTGATAAGCGATTCAAGTAGGAGCAAAGTTTTCTCGTGTATGTTGATATTGTTTATGCATATGGTCCGCGAAGCAAGGTAAGATTGATTTGAATATTTGTGTTTACTATTAATGCATATTAACCATCATCTCATGTAAGTTGATATTGTTTATGCATGAAATCACTTTTTTTGCTTAAACAAGAACAGAAATTGTTGAATCACATTAAATTCAGATTAATCATGGACAAATTGAGTTTAAGAACCTTGTTAATTTGATTAATTGTAAGTGATCACAATAATTAGGTTAGGTAGTGGTTTTCGCATAATAGAAACTCACCCTTAATAGATTTCTAAGGTTAGAGCGCTTCCTATGGATACAATTGCTAAGTTCTTGTGTATATAATGAATTTGATCAAATAYAATTCCAATGTACTAGTAGAAAAAAGCTCAAAAGCTGCAGCTCAAAAGCTGGGGTTTTGAAAAAACCTCAGCTTTTGAGTGTCAAAAGCTGGGGTTTTTAAAAAAAAAACCTTAGCTTTTAACCTATTTTAGAGCTCAAAAAAAGGAGAAACACAAAAGCTGGGGTTTTAAAAATCCCCAGCTTTTGAGTATACTTAAAAGCTAGGGATTTTTTCAAAAACCCCAGCTTTTGAGCTATCTTAGAGTTAAAAAAATGGGAGAAACTCAAAAGCTGGGGTTTTTAAAGAAAACCCCAGCTTTAATAAGTAATTCCTAATTATATCTCCCAAATACTAGTATCATTTTGCAGTTTAATTTGCACTTTGGCACTTCTACAAATACTCTCACTCTCACTCTCGAACTCACAAACCTCATGAAACCGGCGCTCAAGACCGCGCACCGCGTCATGAAGACGCCGGCGCATCCACTCTGCTCAGACCTCATCGACACTCTCGAACCACAAACCCTCACGAAACAGACGCACGAAAAACCCTCGCAATTTGCAACCCTCGCGCGCCTCACCGCTGCTCCATCGCCGCTCCACACGCTACTCCCTGACGCCTCCACCGCTGCTGTACTTCTCCCTCTATTAGCAGCCCTCTTCACTCCTCTTCACGCCAATTATCCCTCTTCAAAATAGAGGTAACAAAATAATTGAATTACTATTTTTTGATTTTATGTTGTTTTGGGAAATTAGAGTTGAAATTAATTGAATTACTATTGTTTTGTGTTTGTATGTGTTTATGGCAATTAGAGTTGGTAATTTAGTTGTGTTGGTAGTCTTAGTCTTATTCATATCACAATTTATTATGTAATTTTCAGAATTTCAGAACAGATTTTACTGTCAACTTGAGCAGTGGTTTAGATGGACCAAATGAACTCCGATTTAGCTCTGTAAACTTAATTGAACATTTTTATGTGTACTTTCAAATGGCACAAACGTTTTTATGGGTAGTTGTACATGAAAGTTTTAGTAGTTTAGTTGAGCCATTGCAGAGTGTAATCAGTCTTGAATACTAAATGCTGCTCTGTTTTTTGTGTTTTACTCACGTGCACTTGTTTTTTAGGTTTGAGTCTTTCATGAAAGTTGTAGTTTGAAAAGTAGATGAATTTAGGCACAAGAATTCCAATCGGAGCTGTATGCTAGGACTTATGCCTTCTGCAATATTGCTTGGATTTTGTATACGGGATTGCTTTGTTGCAGTTTTGGTTTGTTTGTATGATAAATTAAGTTGTATACCTATAATAATGGATCAATTATGTAGTTCATGTTTTGAATGTGGTTTATTGATATTAAGAATTTGTTGGTGAGAAATGACATTATTATTGTATATATTTTAGCGATTGAATATATATACATTGAATTCTTAAATTTAGTTTGAATTGCATGTGAGACAAATGAGGGGTATGTTAAGGCCTTATTAGCTTGTATATTTTTGATTTGGGTGTAAGTTTAGTTTGACACTAATATAATAGTGAT
>SNQN01000016.1:267860-300360 GCA_008642245.1 Bassia scoparia | reverse complement strand
TCTTTGGACTGTATATATATGGTTGGGCTGATACTGGTCACTATTTTGCTTATAACTTTTGATCTACAATGAATTTTGATGCGAGACAAAATGCGTTGGAAACTGGAGATCAAGAGCTTTCCAACGGTATATGGAATACCTCAAACGGAGCTCTATGTCAAAAGTTATAAATAGTTGTATCCGTATTCCATATATCTTTTTTTACTTATCTTTTTCCATACACAAATAAATACACGCTCTCGGTGCTTAATCGAACATCAACGAAAAATCAACATTCAATCAACGAATTATCTTATGTATAAGGCAATTCAAAACTCTCAAAATTCTCTCTCACAAATCACTCATCAAAATCTAAAGCTCAAAAATTCGTCGCTACTTTTGGAGTCGTTTGTTAGCGAATCAAGGTACAAATTCTGAGGCTATTTAATTCCGAGGCTTCATGAATTTCAATCATGTGAATTTGTTAGTTTTCAATCATCTTCACTTTATCGCAATTGTTTTATTTGTAATAGTCAATGCTAACAATCTATTTTATTGTGATAAGCGATTCAAATCGGAGCAAAGTTTATAATTCACTAACCTTTGTTTTCTCTTATGATTGATAGCGAAGCAAGGTAAGATTGATTTGAATATTTGTGTTTACTATTATTGCATATTAACCATCATCTCATGTATGTTGATATTGTTTATGCATGAAATCACTGCCCAAAAGAATAAGAAACAGAGAAATGTGTTTATAATTTTGTGAGAGAAGAATGAATGAGAATTTGTTGGTGTATCAATGAATGAAGAAACTGCCTCAAAATATAATGCAAGGGTGATCGAAGAACAAAATAATTAGGGGAGTAATTTTTTGACGGAAATTCAGTAAGCAATCAATATAATTATGGCCAAGATAATGTGTAATGGAAGGAATTAAATTTGAATGTTACACCAATAATTTAAACGGAAGTTGACCCAAAAATATAGATTGAGTATAAAAAAAAGCCACACCCGCGCACGTGTCATGAGCATGAGCACGAGCAAGATTCGGGACAGGGGCGGCGGCGGCATGCATGTGGGGATGCCCAATACTAGCCTACACACTAAGCCTCAAACACTTAGTGGCTCACTTCCCTTTATAAATAAGAGAATAGTTAGTCACACTTCCAATGTGGAACAACTTATTCTTTGAAGTAATAACAATGGAGTAAATAACTCTAACATTCCCCTACATGATTCAAAGAATGAAGAAGAAAACGAGTACAGAGAGAAATGGGCATTGGAGATATAAGTGTTTTAAGATGATAATGTCTTTTGGACTTGAATTGACACCCAATGTTTACAAATGTGTTCCACAACCATTTTTGGTGGAGAATTTCTTGAACCTATAAATGAAGTTTGTATGAACACATTTGCACATTTTACTTTTCTCAAAATTGATAAGTTCTCGCATACACATGCGGCATAAGTGTCCCTCAATTCCTATTTTTCATGAACGCTCTAGAGACTCCAAGCCTTAAGAGTCTCATAAGGGTTGGTCAAATTCCCCAAATTCACGTAGGTAAGTTCATCAAATTTGTACTCATCACAAACCACAACAAAGGGCTATGAACTTATTGAGCGTTACACCAACAAATTAATCGGAAGTTGACCCAAAAATATATATAGATTGAGTATCAAACGGGCCACACATGCGCACGTGTCACGAGCACGAGCACGAGTCAGGTCAAATGGCGATAGCAACGCGCGTGTGGGAATGCCTAATACTAGTCCACACATTAAGCCTAAAACGCTTTGTGGTTCACTTCCTTTATAAATAAGAGAATAGTTTGTTACACTTTCAATAACTTATCCTTTGAAACAACAACAATGGATTAAATAACTCCAACAGAAGATTATTAGGGTAATATTAGAATGGTTTGGGAGCTGTGAATGGGGTACGGTATGCAAATATCCTCTTTAGATACAAGTATTTTTTAGATAAATTGCCTTATTATGAGGGAGAAATACTTCGGTTAATTGATGTTATAGTTGCATTCACAATTTACTTTGTACAATATCAGAGAGGGTTGGTGTGTGGTGGTGCTAGTTAGTGTGTGGTGGAAGCTGGTGCATGGTTCAAGTGGGGGTAACTGTTGGTGAGGGGTGGTAGTTTAATTTTTAATTTAAAATATATATAGTTTAAATTTAATTATAATAACTTTTACTCAATTTAATCAAAATTAAATTAGAGCCAATTAGGACTTCACACGAGTGCAATTAATGTAATATATAGGTCATTAATCGGTAAGGTTCAATTTTGGAAGAAGGGGATGATTTTGGATTATTCAAAGCTAGGATTAATATTGAAAGACCACTAAAAGGATGCATTATTTTGGAAATTTTTCTAAACAATATAAATCAATCAATGAGAGCTTTATTTACGTAAGTGAGGTCCGCCAACATGTACCAAACGTGATTATTCCGGGAAGTCATCTAAATAAATTTTCCTCCTTTACTCCCAACGATCGAGAGCCTCATTCTTTTGTAAACCAATTATTTCAGATTTTTTTAACTCCCTCCCACCAAGTCATTTTCGATCTCTCTCTACTTCGTTTAAATCCTCATGATCCCACATTTCCACTCTTCAATTCGCAACGGTACCCCCTGAGATCTCTGTTTACATGTCCAAATCAATGCAAACAGTTTAAAAAAATATATCAACTATTATAAAAAAAAATTAAAAATAAAAAATAAAAATTGGCAACATACAGGGTGGGGCCATTAATGGATATTAAGTTAATAAAGCGTTAACGTACAAATAGTGGAACAATACAATTTTTGTTTAAAAAATGGATATTTTATTATATACAAAAACAATAATAAAGATTCGGTAGTCAACTAACCATTGCAATTTGTAATGTGGATTATTGTTTGAATTTTTTTATTATAATCAATTACTTCATCAACATCATTCACTGTCTTAGTTAAAAAAAAATCATTCACCGTCATCTTCGTTAATTTTCTTTTATCATTATTATTAACTTCTTCATCACCTAACTATTCTCCATTATTAATTTATTATATACAACGAGTGCAACCGAACCCATAATCTGAGAAGAAGTTTAACAATTGTATTTTCTAAAGAACAATTTTTTTTTTTGGAAAAAGCTAAATGTAGTCCTATGGGGTGATTATAAGAAGCTAAAAATAGAATAATATGCAATAATTGATCATTTATTACATCAATTAATGAATTACTTTGTCTTAAATTTACAACTTATTATTTCTATTTTAAGTAACATATTTATATCTTATATGCAGCCCTAATGGTTGTATTTATGATGTGTATTTATAAGCGAGATGCTCACAAATCCTTTGAATACCACAAATAAAGCACGGATAGAAGGATATTTCCCAAAGGATGGGAATAAAACGAACGAAAATAACTTCAAACTCCCGAACCAACCACAGAATTTGAAGGATCTTAACTCACAAAGTGGAACCAGCTCCAAAGAAGCAACCGATAATGTAGCTAATCAAGTGAATTTCCAAACCAACCACAAAGCTCACAAGGTTTTCTCTGAATCAACAAAGAGGAATTTTTTTGATAAAGAATAAACTGATCTCTTATTAAAATATTCGTTCTGACCTATTTATAACATAAAATAGTATCTAAAACTCACTAAGATATTTATGGAAAGATATAAATCTTATACAAAAATTATCCTAACTAATTATATCCTAAAATATCCTAACAATATCTAATTAAAACTAACTCTAACCAAATCTAATCTAACAAACTAACCCTAACCGAAGCTAATCTAAGATATTATTCCAACTAACAAATCAGAATAGTATCCTAACCAACTAATCTACTCCTAATTAATTCGAATTTTCCAAAAATAAGCAAAATAAATCCAACTAAAATAATTAACTCTAACAAATATTCGACAATAACAATAAAATAAAGCTAATAATAATCATGTAATCCCTATCCAGATCATTCTTCCCTTTTTGAAAACAAAACTTGTCCCAAGTTTTGGTGTGACGAGCCATGCACCCATCCATATGCGACATTCTTTAATTAGTAGTGTATTATAGGTTCTCGAACATGTGCTTCTACAATATTATCTATGTATAAATTATAGTTTTCAAGTGAAGACTTCCAGATATAAGTCAACGAACTATCTTCCTGGCTCTGATACCAATTTGATGTGGATTTAAAAGCGAGATGCTCACAAATCCCTTGAATACCACGAATAAATCGCGAATAGAAGGATAATTCCCAAAGGATGGGAATAAAACGAAGAAAATAACTTCAAACTCCCGAACCAACCACAGAATTTGAAGGATCTTAACTCACAAAGTGGAACCAGCTCCAAAGAAGCAACTGACAATGTAGCTAATCAAGTGAATTTTCGGACCAACCACAAAACACAACATGAAAATTGATTTCGGCCGACCGTCGTCACCGACCGAAAACGGTCGGTAACACCCTGTACCGACCGAAAATCGGTCGGTGACTACGGTCGGATTTTCCTTCGTCAGTAATATCGTTTTCACCGACCGATTTTCGATCGGTGAAACACCACCGACCGATTTACCGACCACTTTATGGTTCCAAAAAAAGGAGGGAAGAAACCATTTACCGACCGAATGTCGATCGGTATTACCGACCGATTCCATGGTGGGTCGGTATTACCGACCGACATTCGGTCACTAAATGGTTTCTTCCCTCCAAAATTTGGAGGGTGTGACTTAGCTTTACCGACCGAAATTCGGTCGGTATTACCGACCGACCATGGAATCGGTCGGTAAAGCTCATCATATATATATTTTTTTGTTTTTTTTTTTTGCTTTGATCCAACATTATTGCCTTTCAGCAGAATATTAAAAATATAAAATAAATAGAAATTAATACTAAAATGATAGCTATGTACAAAACATTAAATTGAACAAATTTTGTTTTGTATTGTACATTAATTAAACTACAAAAACAAGGCAAATCTTTTACAATATATACATGTACATGTCAACTATTATTCCTATCATTCCCATAACCTTTTGTTTCATCTGCCATCTACAATATATGATTTAAGTCACTCAAGAAAGTCAAGTGCACTCCAGAATTACTTAAATCTAAAAATAATTCTATAATTCAATACTTCTTTCTCAAAATTGCCTGACAAATTTGTAGTCATTTCCGTTAGCATGCTTGTTGCATCTGCTATCCCATGAGAATTCTGAAAGAATCCAAGTTACAAATTCAATGCATTGTCCAATGTAACCCATTGAATTCAAGTTCAGAAAAAATCGATTAAACAAAATCTATATGTGAAAATAGAAGCGTACGAGAATGGAATTGAAGCGAATAGACATTTATACACACACAAAGATCCCAATGCCCATGAAACACTTAATTGATTAAGAGGTTCAATTATATAGGGCTCTTTGGACAAGTTTCATCATTTACCTCCTTGTGAGGCTTGGCTAAGGAATTGACATAAGCTATTGTTACAGCACTAGAATCAGCTTTCAGCGTTCTCTGCATGCAAAATATAGTCACTTAAGGGTAAAGAACAATTAGACAATAATGTACCAGTCAAATGAAAACATACAAGCTTACAAGGGTTGGCGAGTGAATTTTCTTTAACAATGGAGGGTTTAATATCATCCACTGGGATTCCCTGATACCAAAATGAAACAACTTACGCAATATTCTTTTCCAAAAAAAAAATGAAAAAAAAAGTTTCATTACGATAAGTCCAGTCAGTTATGTTTAAATGTTTAATATAATAAAGGCTAACAAGTTCGATTCAAAACAAGACATATCTTTATTTAAATAAGTTAAATTATATCTAKAAAAGTGTAATTACTTGAGTTTAATTTACAATAAAAAAATAGGAAAAAATATTTTTTTTTAATAACTAAAAGTTTTCTTGAAAACATAAGAGACTACTATGGGAGTTATATATGCACTAAATTAATCCTATGCCTTTTATGAGACTAATGTGTGTTGGCCCGAATGAAACTTTTTCTATTTGCACTTTATATGTAATTTAATTGAATTATCTGAAATACAAGACAGTTTAAAGGTACTTACTGGTTCAGCAGGATCCAACATGAAACTTCTTCTTGCTTTACCTAAATTTCTGAGTGTCCCCTGCATGCATTAACAACTAATGAGTTGAACACCAGCACAGGCTAAAAGCCACGGAGAATGAAATTCTTCCCTCTTGGTTAGCTAAAAGCCTCAATGCTTGCAATAGTTATTTGATAAAGGACCCGTATAGCATAACAAACAGGTTAAGAGAAGATGTCCACAATTGACATTAAACTTTATTTGCCTAAGCACTCATGTGAAGCCAAGATACCAGTTAACTTGTGATGTGAAGAGTTATGTCAAACAAAAAGACTATCTATATGACCAGGAACAACATATTATCATAACCTTGGTGGATACGAAATTAATTGTGAGTCGAAAAGAAGATGCATAGTTGTTCCATCTCAGTAGTCACAAAAGCATGTGCTCTTATAAACCATTTGTTCCTATCATATCTCAATAATTAACCGATCAAACGAACAAGAATTGAAGAAAATATCTCAGCATAATTTTTTAAAAAAACAATTCAATAATTATCCAACTAAACGAGAGAAAATTAATTTGATTTTGGACAAATACAACAATTTTAAGTAAAACAAATACATAACATATTTCGCCACTTACATATATAAAAAACCAAAAACCCTAATTGAATCCAATTAAACAGAATTCGAGCGGCTCGTTTGTCAGAATTTGCATCAAAATTATCCAATTAACCATAAAATCAACCACATTCAACGAATTTCAATGCAAATTCAGTTGGAAACCCCTCAATCACTCAAAATATATATTCGAATTTGCTAAAATTTCAGAAATTAATTGAGGAAACGAAAAATTAAAAATAAATAAATAAATTTTTATAAAGGATAACAAACTTACTAAAAATATTGATCAATTCTCCAAATTTATTGTTCTCACCTACACTAAACGAAAATATGGAAAATATTAAACGAAAAATTTGGAAAATATAAACGAAAATATGGGGAAAATAAAACGATAAATCTGGAAAAAAATAAAACGAAAATAAAAAATAAAACGAAATCAAAATCAAACGAAAATCTAGAAAAAAACGAAATCAAACGATAATCAGGAAAAAAATAAAACGAAAAATCAAGTAAAAATAAAATCAAGAAAAAAAACATGGTAAAATTGTAGATCTAGTCAAAATAAAACGAAAATTAAAACCATAAAAAATCACAAAGAAAAATAAAACGAAAAATTAAAACCTTCAAAAAGAAAAAAACATAACAAAACTCATGAAAAAACCTAGATTTAAACAATAATTGGACAAAAACACATACCTTTCTGTGGTTTTTGGCAACCGCGAGTGGTGGTTGTTGTGGGATGAGCAGCCGCGAGTGGTGGGCGCAGGAGGTTGCGAGGCACATACGAGATTTGTTGGGAATTAGGGTTTTAATTTTGGGAGATTTGGGAAGTTTGAGAGATGAGAGAGTAAGGAGTAGTGAATGAGAGAACTAGAATTGAAGAGAGAGATGAGAGAGGGTGAGGATACTGAGGTGAGGAATGAGGGGTTAGAGTGAGGAGAGAGAAAGTGAAGGGGTAGTGAATGAGGGATTGAAGGGAAGTGGGTGGGCACGTGAATTAGGAATGAAAAGCTTTGCTGAAATTTTTTTTCTTTTTAAAAATAATTACTTTACCGACCGATAAATCAGTCGATACCACCGACCGAAATCAATTTTCGGTTGGTGATACCGACCGATTTTTCAGTCGGTACAACTTGCGAAAATTTTGTTATTTCTAAGTTGGATGTTTAAAGGCCATCGATCGATAATCGGTCGGTAATACCGACCGTTTTTTCGGTCTTTAATAGTCCAGCGGTCGGTAACGGTCGGTAATACCGACCGAAATAAAATCGGTCGGTGACTTCGGTCAGCCGAAACCGATTTTCTTGTTGTGAAACTCACAAGGTTTTCTCTGAATTAACAAAGAGGAATTTTTTTGGTAAATAATAAACTGATCTCTTATTAAAATATTCGAACCTATTTATGACACAAAATTGTATCTAAAACTAACTAAGTTATTTATGGGAAGATATAAATCTTATCCAAAAATTATCCTAACTAATTATATCCTAAAATATCCTAACAATATCTAATTAAAACTAACTCTAACCAAATCTAATCTAAGAAACTAACCCTAACCGAATCTAATCTAATATATTATTCTAGCTAAAATATCAGAATAATATCCTAACCAACTAATCTACTCCTAATTAATTCGAATTTTCCAAAAATAAGCAAAATAAATCAAACTAAAATAATTAATCCTAACAAATGTTCGACAATAATAATAAAATAAAGCTAATAATAATAATGATCTAATCCCTATCCAGATCGATTTTGCATAACCCTTTTTTTTGGGTACGTATGTATAGTGAAACACTACTACAAAATTCGCATAAAAGACTATATCCAAGAGACCGGTGGTACCTAATAACCGGTCTCTTAGATTAAGAGACCGGTTATTCAGAGAAACCGGTCTCTTATATTCATTTAAAAGACTGGTTGGCCACATCACATCTCTTAACCTGTGGTCCCTTTGGTTGGGGGATCCACAATTTTGGTAAAGAGACCGGTTTTGTAGGGACACTGGTCTCTTAGAGGTTTATTTAATATTTTAATAGAAATATACTCGATCGTGACATTATTCTACTGAGTTCTTATTCTCTTTCATACACTAAGTCACTAAACCTTAACCCCCTTATTATCTCTCGTCTCTGATCTAACACCTCTGTTGCTCTATTCAAGCCAATCAATTCATCATCACCACCATTCATCACCACTTTGTTCCCTCCATTCAAGCCAATGAATTCGTCACCACCATTCATCCTTCAGCTTTCATCATCCACTGCGCCATTCGATTCCCCTCTCCTTTCATCACCAACATTCATCGTCGCCAATGTTCTTCGTTTCACGCAATGAGTTCGAGTGACTCAATTTGGTAAGAATTATCCCACAATTTAGTAATTTTCAATTTTTGTTAAACTTGCTAAATACTTGCTCCTATTTGCTTTGAATTTCATACCGAATCTCATGACAATTGCATCGAAATCCAACAAACCTTCAACGATTTAAATTTTTTTTTGTCGAAACTCCATTGAAATTCAGTTCGAATTTCAGCTTGAAATTCAACAGAATTTCGGTTTTAATTTCTGGTTGAGATTCTTTTCATTTTTATGAATTTTTGCTGTTTTTAATTTCCAAGTTTTTAAAATCTCTACTTAATTTTTATAAAATTTGAAAATTTTACTGATTTTTTTTATGATTTTTGCTGTTTTTTATTTCCAAGTCTTGATTATTACTCCGTATTTTTCATCTTGATCTTTTTTATATTATTCCAAATCCAGCTTTAAAAATTTGAAGATGAAATGCATTGCAATCAATACCACTCATCATTTCCATCAATAAGCTAATAAAAAAATATGCTCTGTTATACTAGTAATTGTCACATTCAATATCTTTCTCGAAAATTATGAACTCATTAAACTAATAAAAAAATATGCTCTGTTATAAAGGGATGCTGCTTACAATTGAAGACACAAATGATGAAGTTTACAATTTGATGATGTGAAGTGGAGGAAGTTGCGAAGCCAAAAAGCGAGAAACATCAAAAAGGAAATTATTATCACACTTGGGTATGTATTATGGATTTACATACAACTTTTTTTTTTATAGACTGGGATATTATAGTTTGTACATATTTTAAGATTAAATATTGCAAAAGTTTTAGGAAATTTTTGAACAAAATTTTTTCCAGGAAGGGGACCTTTTCGACCTAGAGGAGAAGTTTTGTCTTGTAATTTAAGAAATTAGAAATGTTTTTTGGTTTGTTGATTGTTTACTGATTGTGTGTGTTGTCACCTTACTATAAAATACATATTGATTGTTGCTTGAAATATTTTAGTTTCGTTTAGTTGAGCATTTGAATGCATTTACTTCCAGACTAGAATGGCCTGTCACCTCTAGCAAGGTTTTCAACCTTTCTCTTGATGCTGCAACACAGAGATTACAACTCATGTGAGCTGCTTCCCTTTGAGATAGGTGGAAAAGATCAAAACTTCACCTACTTCCCCCTTTTGGCATCATCAAAATAATCAAGAAACAAGAAAGAATAAAGAAAAAAAACAGAACACAACCAGTTGTGGAAACTACAAATTATATTATGTTTAAGCTAAATCAGATAGCTCAAACAGCATTCTAGGGATGTTGATGCTACCAATTGTTCCGACAGCGATACCAAAAGTAATAGTCCTACTTAAATAGTTATTACGACAAATAGTAAACCAAATTACATAGAAGAATGTCTTGTAATTTGCACTAGTAGAAAAAATCAAATTTGCTACGGTTGTAAAAGCCTTATTTGCTGCATTTTTACAACCCCGGCAAATGCCAGAGCAGCAAATACCATTTTCCACATTTGCTGCGGTTTTTATTATGCAGCAAATAAGATCATTATTGGGTTTTTCTACATTGTACCCCTCTAACTTTTCGTTTTCTATAATATACCCCCAATGTTTTTTTCTTCTCTAATGTACCCCTTGATTTTATTACCCTTCTATGCGATAACCAAAACTTAAATTTGAGCTTAACTATGYTTTATTTTTCCCAAATGKAACTAACCCACCCCTAGCAACGTACCCACCAACCCACCCACCCACCACCGCAACCCCCACCAACATCTATCCCATGCATCCACCATGCCCACCACGCCACTCCCACCACCTTCACCACCTCACCATCGCCGCAACCTCACACTTCCCTCCCTCACAGACCACCACTTCAACCCACCCACCTCCCTCACTAACCACCCAATCGACCCCCCTCCAATTCAAACCCCAACCAATCAAACACCAACCCAATCGAAACCCCACCCAATCGAACCCCAACCAATCAAACACCAACCCAATCGAAACCCCACCCCAATTGAAACCCCACCCAATTGCGATTCATGGGTTGTAATTCAAATCGTGGGTTGCAATTCATTGTGGGTTACAATTCGAACACAATTCGCACAATCAAATCGTGGGTTGTAATTCATCGTGGGTTGCAATTTGTGGCTGAGAGAATATGGTGGGCGAATTCATGGTGGTAAAAAGGTGGGTGGCTGGGAGGAGTGGGCACGATTTACGGGGGTCGCATGYTGGCTGGGAGGAATGGTGGCGTGGGAGTAGGTGGTGGTTGGGAGGAGTGGGTCAGGTGGTGGCGTTAATGGTGGGTGGTTGGGGGGTGTGGTGGTGTGGGAGTAGTGGAGGGAGGAGTAGTTGTTGGGTTTTTTTAATTATTTTCTTTTTTTATTTTTTTAAAAAATTGAAATTAAACCATGTATGGTTAACTTTAACCATTAAGGTTATCACATAGAAGGGTACTAAAATTAAGGGGTACAATAGAGAGGAAAAAAACTTTGAGGGTATATTGTAGAAAACGAAAAGTTAGTGGGGTACGGTGTAGAAAAACCCATCATTATTTGTTGCGGTTTCACTAGTAAAATGCAGCAAATAGAAATGTTATTTACTGCGATTTATTGGTTCAAGTGCAGCAAATAATAGTCTTATTTGATGCATTATACTATGTTAATGGCAGCAAATAAGATTCGTATTGTTGCAGTTTTTACAAGAACCATAGCAAATACAATTCTACTTTTTTTTAAAAAAAAATTGCAGTAAAAATTAATATTAATTATAAATTAAATTTAAAAAGCAAGACGAAATTTCGGCAGAGTCTCCTTTATATATTGATTAATCCAAAAACTTGTAAGGAGTTACAAAATATATTCATACATAACCACATCGAAAATGTATCTCCAACTCCTCATATAGTTATACCCAACACCAAAAAATCAACTATTATCATTTAACTTCATACACATTCAATTGTTTCTCGCAAAAAAAAAATAGATGAAAACCACTACTTCGTCGTTCCAATTGCTTGTATCAAATAATTCGCCCATTTTTCTCGTATCTCATGATTCTCTTGATTGGTAAATGATCCATCTCTCGGTGAGTTATACACCTAATAAAAAATACAAACACAATGAAATTGTCTACTTATAAAGCAATAAGAATTTTTTTAAGCAAAAGTAACAAATTTACTGAGTTGGGAAACAAAACATTTTGAATTCTAGAATTGTATGTTAAATAAATTGGATGAAATTTCCACCAACTTTCTTCCTTTTTTTCTCAACTAGTGTTCCACGGCGCGCGCGCGCCGTGTTCCACTTTATCATACTTTAAATTATTGTTATAATACAATTAATCAATAAAGAAAATGTCTATATCATGATGACTAAATAAGAGACAAAGAAAGGGAAGTCCACAATTAGCATATTAATATATCTGAAATCAGTAACATACATACTATAATACTTATATGGGATATGAGTATACGACATGCCTTCAGTTTGGAGGCCATAAGTTCATTGTTGGTATTCTGAACGCCTCACTTCACATCAATTTTAACAAATATACTTCTCTCCCACAATTTCAAGATTGCAATAGCAAGGCCTTGAAGTTTGGAGTTCCTTCCTAGAAAGAAAAATGAGAGGAAAAAAAGAAGATTATTAAGAAATGGTGAGCACACTGAACAAAGTCAATTACATGTAGGATGACAATTGTATCATCCAACTCATATCCTACTGTAGGTGGTGTATGTATTTATAACCATATTATCATCATAACATGCGATACAAGATTAGCACCGAAGAACAATGGTGTATTCTCAGTACAATTTAAATTTCAACAATTAACACCCCAATGACTCTGGACGGCCACATATTAAGTTTACACCGCTACATTGCACACAAGACTATAAGCTAAAAATCTAGCAGAACGAAACTTGGAATTTTAACATTGATATGTAAGCTGAAGATTGCATGCCTTTGTGTAGACACCTGAAAATGTCTCCCCAAATGAGTAATCTGTGATGAAACATACCGCGTCTCGCGATTGTTTCGACTCAGAAAAGATGCTTTGAACTCACAAAAGTTGGAAATACGTGAGGTCGTACTCGGAACTATTGAGCAAAGGTCATAGGCAAAATATTTCTTTCGGTTTTCTCAAAGGTTTTCAAACAAGTTAGCTGGCGATTTCATGCTTTTTGATTTTTCATCATGTTCGTCACTTTTTTTTGAATCGCCAGTATTTTTAATTATTTTTCTGATTTTTATATGATTTTCTATGAATTTTGCAATGTTTAATACGCAGAATAGCAGAAAATACATGAATAATTAGAAATACGCGGAACGTTCTAGAAACGTACTTTCTTGCGAAAGGAGGCGTCTAGAGTAAATCCGTAATCTTAGAAAATCGAGACATATGGCAAGATTTATTCCGAATTGAAATATTTCAGATTTTTGGAAAAATTATATACGTAGAATGGGAGCGTATATACGCTGATCAGGAGCGTATATACGCAGCTTCAAGGCGTACTAGAATGCAAAATTTTTATGGAAAGTGAGGAATTTGCAGCGTATATACGTACATATGAGCGTATTATACGCAGGAAGGCAGCGTATATACGCTCATATGTAGCGTATATATGCTGCAAATTCCTCATTTTCCATAAATTTTGGCAATTCTAGTACGCTTGAAGCTGCGTATATCGCTGTATGGTGCGTATATACGCTCCTGATCAGCGTATATCGCTCCATTTTTGCGTATATATTTTTTCCAAAAATCTGAAATATTCAATTCGGAATAAATCTTTGCCATATGTTCGATTTTCTAAGTTACGGATTATTCTAGACGCCTCTTTCGAAGAAAGTACGTTTCTAGAACGTTCGCGTATTTTCTAATTATTCATGTATTTTCTGCGTATTCGTGCGTATTTAACATTGCAAATTCATAGAAAATCATATAAAAATCAGAAAAATATTTAAAAATACTGCGGATTCAAAAAAAGTGACGAACCTGATGAAAATCAAAAGCATGAGAATCGCAGCGTACTTGTTTGAAACCTTTGAGAAACGAAAGAATAATATTTTTGACCTTTGCTCAATAGTTCCGAGTACGACCTCACGTATTTCCAACTTTTGTGAGTTCAAAGCATCTTTTCTGAGTCGAAACAATCGCGAGACGCGGTATGTTTCATCACAGATTACTCATTTGGGGAGACATTTTCAGGTGTCTACACTTTGATATAATAATAATTTTTAAAATTGAATGGGGCCATAACAAGCCAAATTGTTCTAACAACTAAATGCCTAAATTCATCAAATGAAAACCAGGTCAGGCCAAATAGTCTTTTCATGAGTCTAGTCTCACTATATTAGCAAGCTGGTAACATATACAAGGCATTCACAAAGTTGACGGTGTATGTCCCTGATTATTACTACAAGGTAACAGAGCATCAAACTTGACCATGCTAAACAAAATATACCGGTCGTTAGAATCAAAGGATTCCAGTTTACACATACTTGTCTACAAAACTCCTAGGAGATTCCATAACGTAGTCGTATATGTAGCTAAAATTATATAAAGGAACACAGCTGCAACAAAACCAATAAATATACGAAAACAAATCAGGCACAAGGCATCGACTCAAACAATATATTTGGAATAAACATTAAGAACTGAGTGTAATCCCCCGTAATTTTCGGACATTTATAATTATATTTTCTTATAAATGTAAACCAATTATTTTATAAAACGATGCGATATATTTAAATTCTATTTAATTTTTTTTCGCTTAAGATATATTTTATGATATCTATTTTACTTGGTTTTTATTTTATTTATCCAAAAAAAAGATATTTAAAAGATTAATCTAGCCAAAAACCTAGATAATTAAAGGGTTTTATTTCTCCCTTGCTTCACCCTTTCAAGCCACTTTTAACAGTTTTCAAAAAAAAAAAAGAGAGAGAAAGAAATCGTGAAATAGATAGGGGAGAATCAAAGTGCTGCTGTGCACTGCCCCTGTGCGTTGCTGCTACCCCTGCCTTTCGCCACCACTGCTGCCACCATCACCTCGCCGCCGCTTCTTCGTCGCCGGCCACCACCACAGCAGCCGGTCCTCTCTCCCCCTCCTTCTCTTCTTATTTTTCCTTCCTTTCCAATGTTTCAATTGATTTTTATGTTAAAGTTTTACAATTAAATTGTATACTATTGTTTTGAGTTTAATCTCCAATGAATTGTTAGAATTAGTAACTTTTTTTGATGAATTCAATTAAAGCAAATAATTTTCAGATTTTATTGAATTGCAAAAATTAGGGTTTTTCACCTTTTGATTAATCTGTCCAGTTTTAGTATTCAATTTTTATTTATTTTTCTGATTTTCAATAAATTACAAAACTTTGGTCGAGTAATGTTCATAATAATATAAAATTTGTGTAAAATTTTCAGAATTTTCAAAACATGTTTACTATTTTAAAAAAAAAATCGTTTTTGAATCGACAGTTTTCAGGTTTCAGGTACGGTTTTTGGATTTTTCATTATTTTTCTGTTTGTCAATGATTTACGACAGTTTTGTCTAGTGATCTCTATGATATTATACACCTTGTGTAAAATTTTCAGAATTTTCCAAGTAGATTTACGATTTTAATAAATTCATTTTCGAATGGACTGTTTTTCGTAAATCTTATTTGGTTTTTGATTTTTAATTATTTTTTTGTTCATCTATAATTTAGGATTGAATATTCTATATACAGTTATACACGCTGTATAAAAGTTTCATAAATTTTTGTATAGTTTTAGTATTTTAATATATTATTATATCAGATTGACAAATTTCGATTACAAAATATGTTTTGTTATTAAAATTAATTAAAAAAATTTGGCACGAAAATACAAGTTAATTATGATATTTTCAGAGCTATTAAACATATTCAAAGTGATTTTAACCATTTAAATTTATGGCTTTTAAAGTTTTAAAGAAATAAATGAATGGTTTATTGTATAACGTTGAAGTTAATCTTTAAAATATATTCGAGGTTAATTTTTAAAAGTTTTATGGGTTTCACAGGGAAATTGTATTGCTGTAATTTGTATTAGGAATCAATTAATAATTGATTTCTATTTGGTGTAGGAGGAAATTCTCTTGATTATTGTTGAAGTGAAAAACACATAGCTGAATTGTTTCTTTTCAGGTACGTTACTACTTGTAGAATCTTGATCTTAAAGTTGTTTGAGGATGTTTGATAACTTAGAAGCATGGTAGGAAACGCCCATGGAATTATTTGGTAGCCCACGAATAAATTATCTATTTGTGTTTGGTCTATATTTGGTTGAAGGAATAAATGTGGGAAATGTTTTACTCTTGAGGATGTTATGAAGTTTGTTAATTGGTCATTTGTCTTATATGAGTTGTTTGGTCAAAGGATGGATTTAGTGGGGTCAAGTAAATTGTCACATGAGGTGGTTTATAACTTGGATAATTAAGTGGAGTCAAGTATCACTGCTTCATGAGGAAATTTTGATATATGGTTGAATTCAAGTGGAGTTAAGATGTAACTTATTCATGAGATGACTTTATAACTCGTTCATGACTTAATTTTGAATTGAGAAAAAGGGAGTATTCAAGTCTTAATGACGAGGTTAGCTGCTTGCCAAAGGTTTATTAATACAGGAATGGTTTGTGTAATAATGTGTATGTGTTTGTGTCTTGTTTATGAGTTATATGAATTGTCAATAATTAACAGTTAAATATAAACATATGGATGAGCATAGAAATATTGGACATTGTGCTCAGTTTATGAGTATTGCCAATCTAGGGGTTGGGGTTGGGATATTTCGTTCCTTCTCGAGAGTCGTTTGATCAACGCGTCTCTCTTCACTATTTTATAACGGATTTTATCCAAATTGGGGTTAGTTTGAGATCTCATCTAACTATGGTGACGGAGTCGCGCCCGTTCGCCATCTGTTTACTGGTTTTTGATGTCTTTCGATGGGGAGGCATGGGTTTGTGGCAACTTGTGTCTGATGACACTTGATGTCTGGTTGATGTTCCTAAATTGTGAACATGGGCTTTGGACAACCTTATATGTTGCTCATATCTTAACAAATGTAATAAAATGTATTGAGTCTTATATTGGAGTCGAGTAAGTTATTTTGCAGGTACAATCTAGTTAACAGAAGCAGTTGAGGATTTTGGGATTGTGTTGTATTGGAGCAGCTATATGTAATATGTAATTGATGGTTTTAGTCAAAGTTTGGGATCAGTTGTATATGTATAATGTTATTAAGTGGTTATGAACACCACAATTGGGTTTCTTTTATTTTTGAACAGGTGTCGTAACTCGGTAAGTCCAGTTTTAGGGGAGATGATGTCCGTTTGTTTTCTCGTCTTTGTATGTTGAATGTACTCAGCTTTGCTGATGGCGTATTTTTGTGTTTTYTGTGTTGTCCACATTTTCTTCCTTTGGTGGACATGTGATGATCCTTATTTCACTTGGAAATTATGGGGAACAGAGTTTTTACAGGATTTGCAATCAAGTGACTAGCCTTGGATGGTTGGGATGAGTGGAGAGCCGATCGTACTTAAATAATTTATTAAGGCATCGTAAACCTTACAGAACGATTTGATATTTTGAGTTTATTATGTTTGAAAAAGAATTTTACGATTATTTGCGAATCAGGGCCTTGATGGCTCCAACCTATCAAATGAATTTTTATACTTCAYATTTTTAACACTTTGGTTTGAACTATTTTTCTATCTTTGATTTCCGTTGCAAAATATTATTTTAGGCTAAACTTTTTAACACGTGGCATTGGCATGCCAATAGTTCTCCGTATTTTCGGCTTAATATTTCACAGTTAAAGTGGAGAATTATTGGGGTGTTACACTGAGAGAATGATAGATTTTACTAAAGGAGAGACGTGATACACATGGTAAGTTAGTAGCAGTCACATGTTCGAAAGAAGAATAAATCTCTAATTTGCAGGGTCCTCAAGTGTTGCATTAAGCAACAACCTCTCTACTTCAATCATAGTTGATTCACCCCATGCAACCTAATATCCCACAAATAAATTAAACCTCAAACAAAAACAAAATGAACACACTCAAAATCCACCAACATCAAAATGTGGGAAGTCATTACTCAACAACAAACCTCAATACTTTTACTTWTTTGCCGCCAATAAAACACAAGCGAATGAMTAGTTGATTCATCGAAAATAAAACCTGGTACAAAATGAACATAAATCGAAAAACTCTCCACATCAGCTTCRTGCCAACATTCAATTCACCAACACATGAGAAAAAAATATTACAAAAATCACTAAAATACAAGCAACACACATACTAAATTACCAACTCTTCTCAGAATACCAAATACCCCTCCTACAGTAATCAATTCATTAAAAATTGTCAAAAAAGGATACATATCGTTGATCCAACACCTTTCAGAACTCCAACAATAGTAGTTGTAAGAGCAGAGTTTACTATCGGACACAGGAACATGGTGAAGTTGAGAGCAATTCCCATTACTAATGAAACAGGAAGGATCACCAAAAACGACACCAAAGAACTCTGTTCCGCAATATTTGGATAATCATTAGACAGGGGATAGAAAACAGCATGAATACAAATACCATCATAAAAAATAAGATACTATTCAGGTGTTTTGCAAATTAGTGTGATTCAATAAGAATGAAAAGAAATTTTGTTATTCTGTTCCCAATTCATGAAGATCCCACGATGCTTATATGGCTCCTAAACAAAAGTATGACATCATTAGCAAGGACAAGATAGATATGTCACTTCCCAAATTTGGTTTTTTTTAATAACCTACTACAATCAACCAACAAAATTACCTAAAAATTCTTTCAATGAACCTAAAATTAGAAACCATTAACTGAAAACCAAAAGCTCGTATCTTATCAAAAAGTAAAGCATACCCAACACCAATAATTGAAAATATCAACAAGCACAAAACTTTCAAGTTTATAATTCCAGAAAATTACAGCAGAAAAATAAGAATAAGCTCTAAAATTGACAAGAAATTATCAAGAATTAACAACATACAGCTGGAGAGCTTCAATAAATTTATCATGTTCAGGTTCAGTCCAACTCACTCGAGACTTCATAATCGTGTATGGCTTTGCTACTTCTAAAAAAATTAAACCTTAAAACTTCAACAATGGAGATCACGAAAATTTAGGGAAGATAAAACTCACATTCAAAAATCCCAATTTGGAAACCCGAAATCGAATAACCCAAAAAATATAACACAGATTTCAGAAATCATTCTGAAACATTAAACCAAATTGGACCTTAAATGCCACAAATAATTAGACTAAAACAAGAAGAAGAACAATACCTTAAAAACTGAAACCCTAACAATGGTATTAAGAGCAACCACAATGCAGCAACGGCGATGGTGTGTAGGAGAAGATGCGCAGCGGCGGTGGCTGGGAGAGGAGTTGCGAGAACGATGGTGGCTAAAGAGGAGTTGCAAGGACGGCGGTGGGGAGATGTGCTCACGGCGGGCATAATKAATTGCTGGGTTGTGGCGAGCTTCAGTGGAGCGACAACGACCCTAAGGAGCTGCAGCGCCGATTTGTTAGGGTTGAGAGAGGAGTTGCGGTGTGGAGATGATGAATGACAGAGGTGGAKGTCGATTTATTAGGGTTGAGAGAGGAATTGCGGTGGGAGATGGTGAATGGCAGTGTAAGTCATAGTGTGAAGAAGTGTGAAGTGGGAGATGGTGGGGTAGTAGCACTAGGAGGGAGTTTTGTTTTTGTTATTTYATAGGTGGAGAGAGTTTTGAAGTATAGTGAAAAATGAAAATTTTGAGCACAATATTCCTGTTTTTCATTGATGKTATTTGCTGCATATTTTCAAATAAGATGTAGCAAATGACTGTTGATAATGTATTTGCTGCAGTTAAAAACATAAATGCAGCAAATAAGTGACTTAAATTCATATTTAGGCCCATAATTGTATCATTTGCTACATATCACTGAATATGTAGCAAATTAAGAGCAGCAAATTTGATTTTTTCTACTAGTGTTGGGAGAGGGAAACTAGTGATAGATTTTAAAAAAGAGGGGTTAGCAACAAAATAGAATAAGAAGAGAGGCAAATCAATCAGCTCCGGAGTCATTTTCAGTGTCATCATCTTCATCCTCATCCTCATCCTCGAGGTCCTCTGAAGCAACTTCTTCRAAGTCCACCTCTTCTTCTTCTTCATTCCCTTCAGAAACCAGTTCATCATCCTTATTAGCAGCTTGTGAAGACTCCTCCTTCTCTGCAGAATCCTCCTGACCTGGAATGTCAGATTGGTCAAGGCAAACCTCAACTCTCTTGTAGGAATGGTGAAGGGCAAAACAAAGCTAAGTAACACTGTTGATCATGGACTGCATCATTGTGTTCTGGTCACTCAAATGCTTCACCAAAGCCAAAGGTTGCCTGAACTGATTCTGTACTAGTTCCTGCACTTGTTGCACTTCCCTTAACATCATCCTTCATCTTCAATATGCAACCTGCGTAACTTATGCCCTTCTAACCTATAATCTTATTGGTGAGATGAGACATTGTTCCATAATTTCCCACCATAGATATCTTCCAATGATTAAACACCAAGGTCAGCCAACCTCCATAGGGCAGAGCATGCTTTGCTTTCTCAACATAGCAGATCATTTGTCCAAGAACCATAGCAGGGAGACTGATAGGAATGTGTTCCATGAGACAGTAAATGAGAACACTATCCATCAATCGTACACACATACGACCTTGAGCACTAGGAAACACAATTTTAGAGGCTATTGTATGAAATATCCTCATAATTGGTTCCCTTAAATGGCCGATGGTGTACCCCTGCTTGGGTTTTGGTGGACTATTAAACAACCAATTCTGGATATGTTCTATTGTGACTCCTTTCACACTTGGCCAAGTCACACGAGAATACACATCAAGTCCCTTAGTTAGAACTTTGAGAATTTCAGTCTATTTCTTCTCAGAAAAATTAATAGGAGTTRTCTTAACAAATGAAAAATAGGACCCATCATCCTTAGTGTGAAGGTGAGCATAAAATTCTTCAACCAAAGGCATAGAGACATACAATTCTTTAGCAAACAACACATACCATTTCTGAAACTCTAAGGCATCTCTAATTTCATGCAAAAATTTCTGTTCTACCCAACTCTTAGCAATAGAGAAGACTAAAAATATTTGTCTATCAGAAAGATCATATAATGGTTGAGGAGTGACAGACTTACCTTTCTTGGGCTTGGTTCCCTCAACTATGGTCAGTGCGGATTGATTCCTTTTTTTGTCCGCAGGGTACTGGTCTTGTAGTGGTTTGATCATTACCTTTTTGCCTTTGGAAGTTTCAGCACCCTTCCTGGCAACCGTCTTCATTCTCACACCCTTGCTAGCAGCAGCCTGAACCTCYYAACCCAAACCTGTAGCAACTTCCCCCTCAACAACATCACCCTCCTTTTCCTTCCTTTTCTCCACTAGTTTGGGAGTGGTCGTGGGTGTAGGGGTTTTGGGTTTAGTGGTGGTTTTGACAGGCTTTTTTGTGATGGTAGGTTTGGTTACTTCCTTCACAACTTCTTTTTGAACCTCTTTAACCGCAATGTATGGTGGTTTCTTTGAGGCTACCTTTCTAGCCTTCATCTCCTTCCTCATAGCATCAATCACATCCTCTTTTTCAACTTCCTCTTCCACCTCCTGATCAACCGGTTCTGACTCCTTAACCGGCTCAGACTCCTCTTCCTCGACCTCCTCTTCTTTCTCGGATTCCTCTGGCTTTGATTCCTCCACCGGTTCAGATATAGGATCCTTTTGTTTAGGTGTGATAGGCTCTTTGGGAGTGGTGGTTTTTTTGTGATTTTGGGAGTTGCGGTTTTGACAGTTTTGGTGGTTACTTTACGAATTATGGCATTTGTGGTGGTTGATTTTGTGGTGGATTTGGGTGTGGTGGTTTTGGTGGTTGCATCATTCTTCAAATTCCTCCTAATTAGAAGCTCCTCCCTTTCATCCTCAACTTGCTTTTCAAGGATTTCCTTCACAACCGACTCAATTACCTTTCAGCCTCCTTGTTTGAATTTTCAATCTCAGTTTCTGGAGACTCGTTCACCTCCTTCTCAACTAACCTAGTGCTTCTTCTCTTGGACATGGTGAGACTGAATTTTGACTCTGATTTGAGCAATTAAGAACAGAATAGAATGGTTGAGCAATTGGTGTCTCAAGTATTCAGAAAGAAAAAGAAACACAGAACAAAGAGGTTAGAATTTTTGAGTAAAAATATATAATCGTAAGGGAGAGAAAGAAGAAAAATGAGATGTGTTGGATCAAAAGAAGAAGAAAAGATTTGATCACATGCAAAATATTTATATCAAGGAAAGATTGAAAGCAACTATTATTTCGCAAGATTTTTGAACAATTACCTATTCTTACAAGTGGCAGTTGCCATAATTACAGTCGATTTTGCAATTAATTCRAAAATTTGAATCCGACTGAAATTAGAATATAATATTCTGAAATTAATCGCCTCAAGAAACTAGTTCTCAAGTGGTCTGCCACTGGTTTGTGCAAACATATCATTTTCAGGACTTATGCCAATGTACCTTGAGTACTACATTGAATAGTTCAGCATCGCATAAGAACTTTGTGAGCCCTAAAAAGCAGACAGAGAAGAAAAGAAAAAAATATACACAAAAAAAATTTAAAAAATATATATACAAAGAAGACATCATTTGACTAGCCAAGGAGGCAAGTCAAGACCTAAGAGCTCATATCAATTGTCTAATTAATCTTAATCATACCCAACAAGGTACAAAGCTTGATGAACACTTCTCTTCTCAAAGGTTTTGTAAATATGCCAGTTGGTTGATCTTCTGACTTGCAAAACTCCAACTCAACATTAACTTTCTCAACATTGTCCCTCTGAAAATGATGTCTAATCTTAATATGCTTGGTTTTAGAATGCTGGACAGGATTTTTGGAAATATTTATTGCACTTGTGTTGTCACATAAAATGGGAACACTTTCGAAACAGACCCCAAAATCCTTTAGTTGTGGCTTTATCCACAAGAGCTGAGCACAAGACAAAGCAGCTGCAATGTACTGAGTCTTGGCTGTAGATAAAGCCACAGAATTTTGCTTCTTAGATCCCCAAGAGATGAGACGAGATCCTAAGAAGTGGGCCATTCTAGAAGTGCTCTTCCTCTCCAAAATAAAACCAGCAAAGTCAGCATCTGTGTATCCTACTAGGTTCATACTGCTTCCTTTGGGATACCACAGACATAGATCATCAGTACCATTAAGATACCTCATAATCCTCTTGACAACCTTTAGGTGAGATTTTTATGGGCTGCTTTGAAATCTAGCACACAACCTTATTGAAASCACTATATTTGGCCTACTTGCTGTCAAGTAAAGTAATAAGCCAATCATACCTCAGTACAACTTACCCTCAACATCTTTTCCCTTCTCATCAAGGCTCAATTTTGTAGAAGTTGGAATGTGTGTTTCATAGGATTTGCTGTCCTGCAGACCATATCTTTTTAGTAGTTCCTTGAGATATTTCTGTTGATGGATCACGATTCCATCCTTGGTTTGCTTGATTTGAAGCCCTAGGAAGAATCCAAGTTCTCCCATAATACTCATCTCAAATTCACTTTTCATTAGATTTGTATACTCATCACACAAATCAAGATTAGTAGCTCCGAACAAAATATCATCAACATATATCTGAACCACTAACAGATCAATCCTCTTGTCTTATAAGAATAGTGTCTTGTCAACCGAGCCTCTCTTATAGCCATTTTCTAGAAGAAAACTACAAAGTCTCTCATACCATGCTCTAGGAGCTTGTTTGAGACAATAAAGAGCTTTGTCAAGTTTAAACACATGGTTTCGCAAGTCACTATCCTCAAATCCTGGAGGTTGTTACACATAAACATGTTCTTTCAAATAGCCATTAAGAAAGGATGTCTTAACATCCATTTGAAAGAGTTTGAAGTTCATGTGGGCACCAAATGCAATTAATATCCTGATTGTTTCAAGCTTGGCTACTAGAGTAACGGTTTCATCATAATCAATTCCTTCCTATTGATTAAACCCTTGAACCACTAGCCTAGCTTTATTTGTGACTATAATACCTGAATCATCCAATTTGTTTCTGAATACCCATTTAGTTCTAATAACAGACATATTTTCCAACTTGGGTTCAAACTTGATTTCTCTCAAACTAATTGATTTCATCTTGCATAGCTAGAACCCAATATGAATCTGTTAAAGCCACTTTATAGTTAGTTGGTTCAACATTTGAAGGAAGGAGTAGAATGCACAAAATTTTTGTAAAGTAGAATTCCTAGTCTTCACCCCTTTATTAATGTCACGTATGATAAGATCAGTGGGGTGAGAAGACTTATACATAAAGGATTTGTTCGTGTCAATGTTTACATTTGTGCCTTACAATGTTGAACATAGTTTGGTAACGGTTCCCCCTATGTCATTGTTATTTTAAATGGGTGAACCAGTTTCCCTAGTGATCTCAACTGCATCATCTTCATGTGGATGAGCCTCTGAGTCACTATCTTCATCCCTTACCTCTTGAGCTACTCGATTCTGTGCTATACCAGACTCTTCCCCTTTAGGAGAGTTGTGTGGTGAACCTAGTTCAACACCTTCTCCTTTCTTAGCTCCTGTAAAGTTCAGCATACAAATCTCGAACTCATTAGCATCATCAACCTGCACATGCTTGCTAAACATGTTAGTATCATCAAACAAAACATGGAAACTTTCTTCAACACACAAAGTTATTTTGTTGAACACTTTATATGCCTTGCTATGTGAAGAGTATCCAATGAAAACAACCTCATTACTCCTTGGGTCAAATTTGTCCAAACTGGATTTACCATTATTTTGTACAAAGCATTTGCACTCAAAAACGCGTAAATGTGCAATGTTTGGTTTTCTTCCCTAAAGGAGATCATGAGGACTTTTCTTCAGAAGTGCTCTCAACATTACCCCATTTAAAATATAGCACACAGTACTCACAACTTCWGCCAAGAAGCTTCGAGGTAAACCACTCTCAAGAAGCATTGCTAATTTGCTATTGCCATTTCTTCTAGAGTGCGATTTTTCCTCTCAACTACTCCATTTTTTGTGAGGTTTTGGGAACTGAAAAGTTGTGAGTTACACCATGATCATTAAAGTAGGTTACAAAATTGACATTGTCAAATTCAGAACCATTATCAGACCGAATAGAGACCAGTTGATGATTAATCTTGTTTTYGACTTGTTTCACTAAGYTTTCAAATTCTTCAAAAGTTTCATTTTTAAAATTCAGAAAAATTGTCCAAGTATAATGAGAATAATCATCAACCAAAACAAACACATAATTGTACGGGCGCCGGGGCATCACTGCGCAAGGCTCCGGGGGTAAAATTTTAGGGCGGCTCGGTTTGTTTGCTAGAATAGAATTCTTGCTTTTGCATATTGTGAGTATGCCTAGAGTTGTGTATTTATACTCGAAATGAGTAGAGGTAGTCACCACCGCACTTCTTTTGGGAAGCTGTGGAACCCGTTTTKAGCCTTGCCTATAATTGCATGATGCAAGGCGAAGGACTCCATGTCTGGTAGTGCACCAAAGGTCTGGATTATGGACAAGGGTAAGGGTGAAGTAGTGCACAACACCCCCCTACATCTAGCGGCCTCAACTCAATTATTGCGAGTTCATTGTCCGACAGACAACAACAAACAATTTTCCGTTTTAAACCCTAAGCATTCAATATTACTAGGCGCGTTTGAAGGTTTTATTATACTCAAGAGGGGGGGGGGGGTTGAATTGAGTATCTTGTTCTCCTAGGTTATTTTTCTTTCTTTTCGGATTAAGTTAGAGGAACCAGTTGGGCTGGTTCCTGTAAGTAGCAGAACGTAAACAAAATTATAAAAGACACACAAAGTTTAACGAGGTTCACCCAACTATGGGCTACGTCCTCCTACCCTATGTTCTTTTATTAATCTACTCCGAAAAACAAAGAACACACGCACCCTGATGTTTCCCTACTCCGGGAACCAGCACACCCAACACTCAACTCTGAATGTGCACTCGACTCACACTCGTAAGTCCAACTTGTGTTTGAACTCACAAACACTTACTTGGCTTCCAACCCCTCTTTTGAATGCCTTTAAAATATCAAAGTTTCTCTCTATTGATTTTACTTCTAAAAAGATAATAAGAGAATTTAATATGCTCGACTAATGCTCTTGTGTATGACTCAAAGTAGGGTTTTTATGCTTTTGTATTTTCTCTCAAAAATATGCTTTTTTCAATCTGTAGAGAGAGATGTGGAATTAAGGAGTATAGATAAGTATCAATCAGACTGACCTCAGAAAGAGCAGGCACATCAAAGTAACCAACCTCAACTCGACAACCAAATAACACCACTCTAGCACTTAAGTCAGTAGAACCAGTAATTGGTGACTCTACAGACTMACCTTTTGTAGATTGAGGTGGTTTGGCTGCTGCTGCCTTTCTCTTGGTTCCCCTTTCAAACCTAGTAGTTTGTTTCTCCTCTTCCTTCTTTATCTCCTTCTTTACTGCTGATCGAAGTCTTCCTCTGACTGTGGTGTCCACCGTAGGTATCCCCTCCTTTTGACCAATAATCTCTGCATTTTCATCTCCAGCACCGACCTTCTCTAACTCTTGGTTGAAATCTCCTCGTGTCTCATGCACCTATTCCCCCTGAGAARCTGCTGGTTCCTTTATGTTGGAACCACCAGTCTCAGTTGGATTTGCATGAGGCACTATCTCTTTTGAACTAGGTTAGGTTGTTTTTTATGGTGAGGGTGATTTTTGTGGTGGATTTAGGTTTGATTTTGTGGGAGTGGATGTTTTAGATGAATCAGTAGGTGGTGGAACATTTGGGTTTGTCTCGGTTTGTTGAGGATTAGGGTTCTCTTAAGTACTTCTCTGTGATTGTGAGGAATCACTTGCTTCTCCCCTTCCCCTACCTCTCCTTGTTGCACTGGTGTTTTATTTCTTCCCATAATTCTTTTTCAAGACTTGATCGAAGATGATGATGAACAGTAACTCGATGAATAGTGTTTTTGAATATCTAAGAATAGAGCACTTTGAGAGAGAAAGAGTATTGAGTGATGAGGATTTGTGAGCTGCACAAAACGGTTAGCACAAGATATATAGAGAATATTTAATCAATGAAGAAAGAGGGCAAAGAATATAGCTGGTTTAGCCAAGAATAACGGCATTATTTCAAAATTGAATTTGTAATGATCACTTTCCTTAAATATCTCAACCAACTRGAATTGTGGCATGTGTAAGATATGCCTTGATCATCAAGCCAAAATAACTGAAATAGGATATATTTKTTTCTAAAAAGATAAATATCCTAAGTAATTTTCCAAAAGATATAAAAATATCAATCGAAAAACATATCAGAGTTGGCCTGCTGTTTCCCCTTGCTGGTACCTCTATAGAACCACTTCATCTTTTTACTAAGAATTAAAGTTCAACAGTGTGTTTTCTTGCAACAATGGCTTTCAACCTTTTTGAGGAATCAAACCATTTACACAACACCTGAAGGATTTCGACATAGGTATATACACATACAATACAAGAYAGACAATTCTAGCCAATCATTGAGGGAAAAGTAGAAAAGCCACATCACCAAAACCTACTAGACCTATGACACACTATTGACCTAAAACTTAACTAAACCTAAAAGGACTCTTAATCTACAAAAAGACTCACAACAAAGAGTTTTCGTGAAGATATCAGCAATTTGTTCTTCACTTTTACAAAACAACTCCACCAAACCTTTCTCAARATTATCTCTTAAAAAATGGTGTCTAATTTCAATGTGTTTGGTTTTGGAGTGCTGGACTGGATTCTTAGAAATGTTTATAGCACTTGTGTTGTCACAAAAGATTGGAACATTGTTATATACAACACCAAAATCTTTCAGCTGGTTCCTTATCCACAACAGTGGAGAACAGCATGAAGCTGCAACAATGTATTCTGATTTAGCTGTGGATAAGGCCACTGAATTCTATTTCTTAGAACCCRAAGATATTAGACAASAGCCAAGAAAATGTGCCATACTTGATGTGCTCTTTCTATCAATAAGGAAACCAGCATAATCTGCATCTATGTACCTAGCAAGATCAATTGAACTACCTTTAGGGTACCACAAGCACAGATCTGCTGTTCCCACAAGATACCTAAGTATCCTTCTAACAGCCTTCATGTGAGATTCCTTTGGATTGCTTTGAAACCTAGCACACAAGCCAACAGAAAACACAATATCAGGTCTACTAGCTYTTAGATAWAGTAGGGACCCAATCATCCCTCTATATAGCGAGGCTTCAACATCTGTTCCCCTCAAATCAGCATCCGGTTTTGTAGATGTAGGAACAGGTGTATCATAAGCCTTGCTGTTCGTTCTCCATGACAAATTTTTTCAATAACTCTTTTAAGTACTTTTGCTGATGGATCATGATCCCATCAGCTGTTTGCTTAATCTGAAAGCCAAGAAAGAATCCTAATTCTCCCATTATGCTTATTTCAAATTCACTCTGCATAAGATTAGCAAACTCATCACATAACACRTGATTAGTAGCACCAAATAAAATATCATCAACATAAATTTGTACTACAATCAAGTGGTTCCCTCTGGTTCTGATAAACAATGTCTTGTCTATTGTTCCCCTTTTGTAATCATTCTTCATTAAGAAGTTGGACAATCTTTCATACTAAGCCCTTGGTGCTTACTTCAATCCACAAAAAGCTTTGTCCATCTTGTAAACATGTTGGGGGAACAACTTGTCCTCAAAACCAGGTGGTTACTCAACGTATACCTCTTCTTTCAAGTATCCATTCAACAAGGCAATCTTCACATCCATCTGAAACAACTTCATATTCATGTGAGCAACATAAGCAATCAATATTCTAATAGCCTCTAATCTAGCTACAGGTGCAAAAGTTTCACCATAATCTATCCCTTCTTGTTGATTGTAACCTTGCACAACTACCCTTGCTTTATTTCTGACTATGGTACCTAGGTCATCCAATTTGTTTCTGAAGACCCATTTTGTACCAATGACTGACCTCTCCTTAGGTCTAGGTACAATATGCCAAACTTCATTCCTTTGGAATTGATTCAACTCATCTTGCATTGCTAGAACCCAATCAGGATCCGTCAAGGCCATTTTGTAGTCAGTTGTCTCTATACTAGACAGGAACGAATAGAAAGCACAAAAGTTTTGGTAAACACCTCTTCTTATTTGAATCCCTTTATTAATGTTACTAATAATTTGATCAGGGGGATGAGAAGATATATACTTAAAACTTTTTGTAGTAATATCATTTTGTGCTTTCTGATATGTGTGGGAACCAACAGGATCATGGATCTCTTCCTCTTCAGAGGAACCAGGAGGATTCACAATCGTGCTGTTTCCCCTTACCTTTCTTACCTCAGGCTCAGGGGCTGTTTCATGGTTATCAGTCTGATCTTCAATTTCCCCTGAACTTCTTTCTTGACTATCATTTGGGGAACCAACAGGTCCTGGTTCCCTATCTGTATTCTCATTGTTTTTCTCTTCCTCCCTAGGCTCTCCACCATCATTTGGTGGACCAGTGGGTGAGCCTATATTAGCTTGCTCTTCATCCAGAGAACCAGCAGCATGGTTCCCAGTGAACTCCATGAGTCCAATAACCTCATCAAGTTCAACCTATGCAATCTCAGAAGACATGTTAAATTRATCAAAGACAACATGGACACTCTCCTCAACACATAAAGTTCTCTTGTTAAAAACTCTATATGCTTTACTTTGAGCAAAATATCCAAGAAAGATTCCCTCATCACTTCTAGGATCAAACTTATCAAATTGATTTTTCCCATTATTATGTACATAGCATTTGCATCCAAAGACACGAAAGTATGCAATATTTGGTTTTCTACCCTTAAGGAGTTCATAAGGAGTTTTATTTAACTTAGGTCTTATGAGGCCTCTATTTAGTATGTAGCAAGCAGTGTCAACAGCTTCACCCTAGAAACTCTTATGGAGACCACTCTCAATAAGTGTTGTTTTGGCCATCTCCTTAAGCGTTCTATTCCTTCTTTCAACAACACCATTTTGCTGAGGTGTTCTAGGGGCTGAGAAGTTTTGACTTATACCATGTTCCCAGGAATAACCAATAAAGTTAGCATTCTCAAATTCAGTACCATGGTCTGATCTTACCGAGACTAGCATGTAGGAAAGCTGGTTCTCCACCTGTTTCACCAAAGTAACCCACTCATCAAATGTTTCATCCTTAGAGTGGAGCATTATCACCCAAGTTTACCAGGAACAATCATCAACAATAACACAGACATATCTATCACCCAAAGTTCGAAGGGTCTACTGGTACTTAAAACATTTTTAGGCTTAAAAGAGATTTTGACATGTTTCCCCTTGACACATTCTGAACAAACTCTATCTGCCTCATGCTTGATGTTAGGAAGTACTACTACCAGGTCTTGAGACTTAAGTTTGTTTAGTAATGTCAAGCTTGCATGTCCAAATCTCTTATGCCAAATCCATTGGTTATCATCTGAAATAGCTCTCAAACAAACAGACTTATCATCTGAAATAGCTCTCAAACATCATGTCTCCTGGTTCCCTCACATATAACTTCACCTGTTTGTGAGTTAAGTATATGACATAGGTTGGCTTGAAACTCAACTCTATTACCTTTGTCACATCGTTGTGAAATGCTCAAAAGATTATGTTGCAAGCCTTCAACATAATATACATCATRAATTGCATTTGAAAGTGTRTTACCTACCTTACCRAAACCAGTGATGGTTCCCTTGRTYTTATCTRCAAAGGTAACACTTCCTCCATCAAAGGCTACTAGTGAGAGAAATTGCTCTTTATCTCCGGACATATGTCTTGAGCATCCACTGTCCAAATACCAATAGGTACTTCTCTTCACTTTTGCCTGCAAGAACAAATCAAACATTAGATTTAGGAACCCAAACTCTCTTGGGTCCCTTTTCCACAACATTTGCATCTGGTTGGTCTTTTCTTCTCCAAATCATCTTCACATGTTTATTGTTCTTATTCACTCTATGTCTTCTAMCAGGACATTCATGAATCTTATGTCCATTCATACCACACTGATAACAAACATGCATGTCCTTAGACATAACATACTTACSTCTTTGGAATTCCTTGATCCATGTGGTTTCCCTGGGGGACCAGTTAGTCCTGGTTCCTTGTCTGTTATAACCAAGACCAACTCTTCCCTGGTTACCTCGATTTGATGTCAACTTACTTAATGTTTCCTGTGTTGTCAGTAGTTTACTCACATGTCTATGACTCTCGTGTAGTTCCTTTTCTCCTGCTTCAAGATTCTCAGTTAACAACTCATTCTTTTCTTTTAAGAAAACAATGTCACTTTTTAAAGATTCAAGTTGCAAATTGAGATTCGAGATCATATTATCCATAGACATGTCAGTAACCACTGGCTGCTTGCCTTTTTTCAATTAATAGATCTCAGCATGTAGATCACATATCTTACCATCATATTCATCTATCAAATCACTGATTTCTTCGCTGGTACCTGCCGGGGGACCAGTATATTGTGCAGCTTTGAGTAAAGCATTCTCTTTGTAAAGATCTTCTAAGTTGCTTGCCATTATTTCAAAAGGTTTCAACAAGGAAGTCCTGCTACAAAAGGTTGCTTTACCTCTAGCTGCTGAAAAATCAAGAAACTCWCTTGAGGTTAATAAGTCTCTGGGGAGCCAGATGGTTGGGTTTAGAAGATCTAGCCTTTTCTAGTTCCACCTTGCACTTGTCCAATTCAACCTCAAGCTCTGCCACTTGTTTTTTTTTTTTAATTCATGGCAAACCTTTTCAAGGTGATCACAACTGGCAATAAGCAACTTCACATTTTGCAGTTTTCTTAAGTTTCTTTTCGCAGTTATGTATGTTTACCAGTTTATAGCATTCATCTAATAAGAGTCTATACAAGAGCATATTATCTCTATCATATCATGCATATCTTGCCTAACTTGTTCTAAGTTTCTTGTGTTATGCGCATACCTTCTTGGCCATCAAACATTTTTCGAATGTGCTGTCCCCCCTGGTTTCGGAATCGGTGTTGTTTTGAGTTTGCAAAGGCAGTCATGCAAACACTAGGTTAGGTATTCTTCATCCTCATCAGATCTGAGTCAGATCACCCACATTGATGCTATCATAGCATTCTTGAAAGCTCGCTTTTCTCCAACTTGACTGTTTGTCTTCACTTAGGACAGTCTCTGATTAGATGTCTTCTCTCCACACTTGAAGCACCCTACAGAAGATGAGTTAGTCTTTTTAAATTCTTACCTTTGAAGTTTCTCTTGATTCGGAGTGTTCTCTCAAACTTTTGGCAATCATGTCAATCTCATCTTCATCTCTTCTACTGTTCTTTAAGGTGCTGCTCTGGCTGGTTCCTTCTCAAACTTTGAGTCAATCAGAA
>SNQN01000016.1:249889-267835 GCA_008642245.1 Bassia scoparia | reverse complement strand
GCTTGCTAACATATGATCACAACAAAACATGGAAACTTTCGTCACACACAGTTATTTGTTTGAACACTTTATATGCCTTGCTATGTGAGGAGTATCCATGAAACAACTCATTATCCTTGGGTCAATTTGTCAAACTGGATTTACATTATTTGTACAAGCATTTGCACTCAAAACGCGTAAATGTGCAAGTTTGGTTTTCTTCCTAAAGGGATATGAGGATTTTCTTAGAAGTGCTCTCAACATTACCCATTTAAAAATATGCACACGTACTCACAACTTAGCCAAGGCTTCGAGTAACACTCTCACAGAACTGCTAATTGCTATGCATTCTTCTAGATGCGTATATTCCCTCTGCATTCTTCAATATCATTTTGTGAGGTTTTGGACTGAAAAGTTGTGAGTTAACATGATCATTAAAGTAGGTTACAAATTGACATTGTCAAATTCAGACATTATCAGACGAATAGAGACAGTTGATGATTAATCTGTTTTAGACTTGTTTCACTAAGGTTTCAATTTTCAAAGTTTCATTTTAAAATTCAGAAAAATTGTCCAAGATAATTGAGAATAATCATCAACCAAACAAACACATAATTGTACGGGCCGGCCATCTGCGCAAGCTCGGGGGTAAAATTTTAGGCGGGCTCGGTTTGTTTGCTAGAATAGATTCTTGTTTTGCATATGTGAGTATGCCTAGAGTTGTGTATTTATACTCGAATGAGTAGACGGTAGTCACCGACTTCTTGGGAGCTGTGGAACCTTTTCAGCTTGCGTATTTGCATGAGCAAGGCGAAGGACTCCATGTCTGGTAGTGCACAAAGGTCTGGTTATGACAAGGGTAAGGGTGAAGTTAGTGCACACACCCCCTACATTAGCGCCGTCAACTCAATTATTGCCGAGTTCATTGTCCGACAGCACAACAACAATTTCGTTTTTTAACCTAAGCATTCAATATTACTAGGCGCGTTTGAAGGTTTTATTATACCAGAGGGGGGGGGGTTGATAGTATCTTGTTCTCCTAGGTTTTTCTTTCTTTTCGGTATTAAGTTAGAGAACCAGTTGGGCTGGTCTGTAGTAGCGAACGTAAACAAATTATAAAGACACACCAAGTTTAACGGGTTACCAATATGGGCTACGTCTCTACTATGTTCTTTTATTAATCTACTCCGAACAAAGACACACGCACCTGATGTTTCCTATCCGGGAACCAGCAACCAACACTCACTCTGAAGTGCCACGACTCACACTCGTAAGTCAATTGTGTTTAACTCACAAACACTTACTTGGCTTCAACTCTTTGAATGCTTAAATTACAAGTTTCTCTCTATTGATTTTACTTCTAAAAAGATATAAGAATTTATATGCTCGACAATGCTCTTGTGTATGACTCAAAGTAGGGTTTTTATGCTTTTGTATTTTCTCAAAATATGCTTTTTTCATCTGTAGAGAGAGGATGTGAATTAAGGAGTATAGATAAGTATCAATAGACTGCTCAGAAAGAGCAGGCACATCAAAGAACCAACTCACTCGACAACCAAATAACACCCTCTATCACTTAAGTCAGTAGAACAGTAATTGGTGATCTAAGACTGACTTTTGTAGTTGAGGTTTGGCTGCTGCTGCCTTTCTCTTGGTTCCCCTTTAACTAGTAGTTTGTTTCTTCCTTCTTCCTTCTTTATCTCCTTCTTACTGCTGATCGAAGTCTTCCTCTGACTGTGGTGTCACCAGTATCCCTCTTTTGACCAGTAATCTCTGCTTTCCATCTCCAGCACCGACTCTCACTCTTGGTTGAAATTCCTCGTGTCTCATGCACCTATTCCCCTGAGACTGCTGGTTCTTTATGTTGGAACACCAGTCTCAGTTGATTGCATGAGGCACTATCTCTTTTGAACTAGAGTAGTGTTTTTTTTGTGAGGGTGATTTTTGTGTGGATTTAGTTTGATTTTGTGGAGTGATGTTTTAGATGAATCAGTAGGTGGTGAACATTTGGTTTGTCTCGGTTTTGAGGTTAGGGTTCTCTTAAGTATTCTCTGTGATTGGAGATCACTTCTTCCCCTTCCCTCCTCCTTTGTTGCACTGTGTTTATTCCCAATTCTTTTTCAGATTGATCGAAGATGATGATGAACAGTAACTCGATGTATGTTTTTGAATATTAAGAATAGAGCACTTTGAGAGAGAAGAGTATGAGTGAGATTTGTGAGCTGCAAAAGGTTAGCACAAGATATATAGGATATTTAATCAATGAAGAAAGAGGCAAAGAATTAGCGGTTTAGCCGAATAACAGCATATTTCAAAATTGAATTGTAATGATACTTTCCTTAAATATCTCAACCAACTCGAATTATGCATGTGTAAATATGCCTTGATCATCAAGCCAATAACTGAATAGATTATTTTTCAAAAGATAAATATCCTAAGTAATTTTCCAAAAGATATAAAATATCAATCGAAAAACATATCAGATGCTGCTGTTTCCCTTGCTGGATCCTCTATAACCACTTCATCTTTCTAGAATTAAAGTTCAACATTGTTTTCTTGCCAATGGCTTTCAACCTTTTTGAGAATCAACCATTACACAACACCTGAAGGATTTCGACATAGGATATACACATACAATACAAGAGAAACAATTTTAGCCAATCATTGAGGAAAATATAGAAAGCCACATCACCAAACTAATAGACTTTGACACACTATGCCTAAACTAACTAACCTAAAGGACTCTTAATCTACAAAAACTCACAACAAAGAGTTTTGTGAAGATATCAGCATATTGTTCTTCACTTTTAAACAACTCCACCAACCTTTCTCAATATTTCTCTTAAAAATGGTGTCTAATTTCAAGTGTGTTTGTTGAGTGCGACTGGTTCTTAGAAATGTTTAAGCACTTGGTTGTCACAAAAGATTGGAACATTGTTATATCACACCAAAATCTTTCAGCTGGTCCTTATCCACAACAGGGAGAACAGCATGAAGCTGCACAATGTATTCTGATTACTGTGTGATAAGGCCACTGAATTCTGTTTCTTAGAACCCAATATTAGACAAGCCAGAAAATGTGCCATACTGATGTGCTCTTTCTATCAAGGAAACCAGCATAATCTGCATCTTGTACCTACAATCATTGACTACCTTTAGGGTACACAAGCACAGATTGCTGTTCCACAAGTCCTAAGTATCCTTCTAACAGCCTTCATGTAGATTCCTTTGGATTGCTTTGAACCTAGCACACAAGCCAACAGAAACACAATATCAGGTCTACTAGCTTAGATTGTAGGACCCAATCATCCCTCTATATGAGGCTTCAACATCTGTTCCCTCAAATCAGCATCGTTTTGTATATAGAAAGGTGTATCAAACCTTGCTGTTCTCGCCAAAATTTTTTCAAAACTCTTTAATACTTTCTGATGGATCATGATCCATCAACTGTTGCTTAATCTGAAGCCAAGAAGAATCCTAATTCTCCTATCTATTTCAAATTCACTCTGCATAAGATTAGCACTCATCACATAACACTGATTAGTAGCACCAAATAATATCATCAACATATTTGTACTACAATCAAGTGGTTCCCCTGGTTCTGATAACAAATTTTGTACTGTTCCCTTTTGTATCATTCTTCATTAGAGTTGGACAATCTTCTACAGCCTTGTGCTTCTTTCAATCCACAAAGCTTTGTCCACTTGTAACATGTTGGGAACACTTGTCTCAAACCAGGTGGTTCTAACTATACCTCTTCTTTCAAGTATCCATTCAAAGGCAATCTTCACATCCATCTGAACAACTTCATATTCATGTGAGCAACATAAGCAATCAATATTCTAATGCTCTAATCTAGCTACAGGTGCAAAGTTTCATCATATCTATCCCTTCTTGTTGATTACCGACACTACCCTGCTTTATTTCTGACTAGGTCCTAGGTCATCCAATTTGTTTCTGAAGACCCATTTTGTACAATGACTGACCTTCCTTAGTCTAGGTACAATGCCAAACTTCATTCCTGGAACTGATTCAACTCATCTTGCATTGCTAACCACAATCCGTCAGTCCATTTTGTAGTCAGTTGTTCTATACTGACAGAAAATAGAAGCACAAATTTTGGTAAACCACTTCTCTTTTGAATCCCTTTATTATGTTACTTTAATTTGATCAGGGGGATGAGAAATATACTTAAACTTTTGTAATTCAATTGTGCTTTCTGTTGTGGAACCACAGGATTCGATCTCTTCCTCTTCAGAAACCAGGAGGATTCACAAGTTGCTGTTTCCCTTACTCTTACCTCAAGTCAGGGTGTTCATGTTATCAGTCTCTGATCTTCATTTCCCTGAACTTCTTTCTTACTATCATTGGGGAACCAACAGGTCCTGGTTCCCTATCTGTTTCTCATTTTTTCTCTCTCCCTAGGCCTCCACCATCATGGTGGACCAGTGGTGAGCCTATTAGCTTGCTCTTCATTGAGAACCGCAGCATGGTTCCCAGTGAACTCCATGAGTCCAATAACCTCATCAGGTTCAACTATGCAATCTCAGAAGACATGTTAATTATCAAACAACATGGACATCTCCTCAACACATAAAGTCTCTGTTAAAAACTCTATATGCTTTACTTGAGCAAATATCCAAGAAAGATTCCTCATCATCTGGTCAAATATCAATTGTTTTTCCCTATTATGTACATAGCATTTGCATCCAAAGCACGAAAGTATGCAATTTGTTTTCTACCCTTAGGAGTTCATAGGAGTTTTTTACTTAGGTCTTATGAGGCCTCTATTTAGTATGTAGCAGCAGTGTCAACAGCTTCACCCAGAAACTCTAGGAGACCACTCTCAATAAGTTGTTTTGGCCATCTCCTTAGGTTCTATTCTTTTTCAACAACACCATTTTTGAGTGTTCTAGGGCTGAGAAGTTTGACTTACCATGTTCCCGAATAACCAATAAAGTTAGCATTCTCAAATTCAGTACCATGTGCTGATCTTACCGAGACAGCTGTAGAAAGCTGGTTCTCCACCTGTTTACCAAAGTAACCCACTCATCAATTTCATCCTTGAGTGGAGCATTATCACCCAAGTTACCGGAAATCATCAACAATAACACGACATATCTATCACCCAACGTTCGATTTCTACTGTCTTTCAAAACAGTTTTAGGCTTAAAGAGATTTTGACCTTTCCCCTTGACACATTCTGAACAAACTCTATCTGCCTCATCTTGATGTTAGGAAGTCTACTACCAAGTCTTGAGACTTAAGTTTATTCAGTAATGTCAAGCTTGCATGTCCATCTCTTATGCCAAATCCATTGTTTATCTGAATAGCTCTCAAACAAACGACTTATCTTGAATTATCCGTCATCATGTCTCCTGGTTCCCTCACATATAATTCACCTGTTTGTGAGTTAACTATATGACATAGGTTGGCTTGAACTCAACTCTATTACCTTTGTCACATGTTGTGAATGCTCAAAAGATTATGTTGCAAGCCTTCAACATAATATACATCATCATGCTTTGAAAGTGTCTTACCTACCTTACCTAACCAGTGATGGTTCCTTGCTGTTATCTTCAAAGGTAACACTTCCTCCATCAAGGCTACTAGTGAGAGAAATTGCTCTTTATCTCCGACATATGTCTTGAGCATCCACTGTCCAAATACCATAGGTACTTCTCTTCACTTTAGCCTGCAAGAAAATCAAACATTATTTAGGAACCCAACTCTCTGGTCCCTTTTCCACAACATTTGCATCTAGTTGGTCTTTCTTCTCCAAACTTCACATGTTTATTGTTCTTATTCACACTATTCTTCTACAGGACATTCATGAATCTTATGTCCATTACTTACCACATGATAACAACATGCATGTCCTTAGACATAACATACTTACTCTTTGGAATTCCTGATCCATGTGGTTCCCTGGGGACCAGTTGCCTGTCCTTGTCTGTATAACCAAGACCAACTCTCCTGGTTACCTCGTATTGTGTCACTTACTTAATGTTTCCTTGTTTCAGTAGTTACTCACATGTCTATGACTCTCGTGAGTTCCTTTCTCCTGCTTCAAGATTCTCATTACAACTCATTCTTTCTTTTAAAACAATGTCACTTTTTAAAGATTCAAGTTGCAAATTGAGATTCGAATCATATTTCCATGACATCAGTAATCACTGGCTGCTTGCCTTTTTCAATTGATAGATCTCAGCATGTAGTCACATATCTTACCATCATATTCATCTATCAATCACTGATTTCTTCGCTGTACTGCCGGGGACAGATATTGTGCAGCTTTGAGTAAGCATTCTCTTGTAAGATCTTCTAAGTTGCTGCCATTATTTCAAAGGCTTTAACAAGAAGTCCTGCTACAAAAGTTGCTTTCCTCTAGCTGCTGAAAATCAAGAACTCACTTGAGTTGATAAGTCTCTGGGAGCCAGGTAGTTTGGTTTAGAAGATCAGCCTTTCTAGTTCCACCTTGCACTTGTCCAATCAACCTCAAGCTCTGCACTTGTTTTTTAATTCATGGAAACTTCTTCAAGGTGATCACAACTGGCAATGCAACTTCACATATTTGCACGTTTCTCTTAATTTCTTTTTCCAGTTATGTATGTTTCACCAGTTTATAGCATTCATCTATAAGAGTCTATCACAAGCATATTACTCTATCATACTCTGCTATCTTTTGCCTAACTTGTTCTAAGTTTCCTTGTGTTCATGCAGCACATCCTTCTTGCCATCAACATTTTCGAATGTGCTGTCCCCCTCTGGTTCGATCGTGTTGTTTCCTTGATGTTTGCAAAGCAGTCATGCAACACTAGGTTAGGTGATTCTTCTCCTCATCAGATCCTGAGTCAGAATCACCCACATTGATGCTATCATAGCATTCTTGAAAGCTCGCTTTTCTCCACCTTGACTGTTTGTCCTTCTATATGGACAGTCTCTGATTAGATGCCCTTCTCTCACACTTGAAGCACCCTACAGAGAGTGAGTTAGTCTTTTTAAATTCTTACCTTTGAAGTCTTCCTCTGATTCGGAGTGTTCTCTCAACTTTTGGCAATCATGTCAATCTCATCTCATCCTCTTCTACTGTCCTTTAAGGCTATGCCTCTGGCTGGTCCTTCTCAAACTTTGAGTCCTCAGATTCACGAGTCCTGAGGAACAATACAGTGTTCTGAGCAAAGAAGACAAGCCTTGGCTTCATAATAGACAATTTTGGTGTAGGCGCATCTGTTAAACTGCGCAATACTTTTCTCACAAGATCCTCATCAGAAAAACTTTTGCCAAGGGATCTAAGATCATTGATTATTGTCATGAATCTATGAAAACAATCATTGATCTTTTCACCCTTGTTCATTGCAAACAATTCATATTTAGACATAAGKAAATCAATTTTGGATCTTTTTACCTCGCTGGTTCCCTCATAAGCAAGTTCAAGAGTATCCCAAATCTCATTTGCACTACTGCATCCAGAGATTCGCTTGTACTATGTCWCACCTATGGCTTGTTGCAGTATGGACATTGCTTTTGCATTCTACTCAAGCAACTTGTAATCAGCAGTTACCAACTCACTGTCTTTCTTTGGAATCTTGTTCCCTTCAGCATCAGTCTTCACGATTGTATTTGGACCATTTTTTACTACAAGCCAACAGTCATAGTCAATCCCCATGATCACATTGTTGATTCTGTTCTTCCACCATGCATAGTTACTTCCATTGAACTTTGGTGTCTTGTTATCATAACCAATGGCACTTAACTCTTGAGTGCTCATACTTGACTTCTCTAGATGTTACTCTTGCAAGAAGCCTTAGCTATGATACCAATTAAAGGTTTTACTATACTCAAGAGGGGGGGGGGTGAATTGAGTATCCTGTTCTCCTAGGTTATTTTTCTTTCTTTTCGGATTAAGTAAGAGGAACCAGTAGGGCTGGTTCCTGTAAGCAGCGGAATGTAAACAAAATTTAAAAAGACACACAAAGTTTAACGAGGTTCACCCAACTATGGGCTACGTTATCCTACCCTATGTTCTTTTATTAATCTACTCCGAAAAACAAAGAACACACACACCCTGTTGTTTCCCTACTCCGAGAACCAGCACACCCCAAACTCAACTTTGAATGTGCACTCGACTCACAAACACTCACCTGGCTTCCAACCCCTCTGTTGAATGCCTTTACAATATCAAAGTTTCTCTCTATTGAATTTACTTCTAAAAGGCTAATAAGAGAATTTAATATGCTCGACTAATGCTCTTGTGTATGACTCAAAGTAGGGTTTTTATGCTTTTGTATTTTCTCTCAAAAATATGCTTTTTTTCAATCCGTGGTGAGAGATGTGGAATTAAGGAGTATAGATGAGTATATACAAGCATGTTGACATTAACCCTAGTTTCCTTAAATCTCTCTACTTGTCGAGCAAGGCAAGATGAGATTTAAGGAAAGTATCTATCTTGTTTGATTTGATCATGAGATAAAATCAAACAAGATAAATAGTCCTAGGTTTAAGGTAACAAAATATATTCTCATRTATATTTCCAGCTGCATATAATATTTTCAGAATAAATCTTTTACAAAATATTTTAGAAAAATCTTTTTCAAATCGCTGCCATATTCCACTCAGGGACACAGCTGGTTCCCCAGCCTTGTTCCCTAAATGAGTATGTTATGAATTCTGTTTCAATCTTYTACCAGAATTCATACCATAACTKAAAACACATATAAGCATTTAAACCAAAGCATATAAGTCATACTACAGAGCATATTACATGAATTTCCTAGATTAAACATTTGAGAYYRATTTCTRCTWTTCTTCATGTAATCTTCAAGACCTTGAATCTTCCTTTGAATACTTCAATTATGAGCACAACCTCTTTCTTSGAATGACTTCGAAWGGTCTTCACACTTCAAGTCTTGGAATCAACCTAATTACTGCACATGTAACATGGTTAAGATGCAATAAAAGGTATGTGACTGTTTTTCAGTATAATAGTCAAGGAAACAACTCCTACTGGTTCCGCACCAGTATATGAACTTGTGTCTATTCAGCTGTTCCCTATAATAGGACAAGTTAGTTTCAACATTAGCACATATAAATATTAACTTGTCTGAGGAAACAGGTATCCTGTATCAGTTGGTTCCCAAACCAATTATTTTCACACTTAAGTGACCTATTTCTTGTATCAGTTTGTCATCACTCAAAACCTAAGGACTCAAKAAATTGTTCAAGCATCTCAAGGAACTTACTAAACTGCAAATCCAGTTTAAACCTAGTCAACTTTTAGGGGTAGGAGAGTTTGGGCTCTTCCTCAATCAAACTTAGGGTTTCATCCTTCTCTTTCCCCTTACTCTCAATCACTTTCTCCTTTTATTTTTCTTTGGCCCCAATAGATCCGCTCGGATCATTGCTCGTTTTCTTCTCTTGATGCTTAATCAGAATTTGGGGTTCACTTACCTCATCATCATCGTCGTCAAATCCGGTGGTTTTCCCACTCCTAGTCATGACCGCATTCATTTCCCTAGGTATCAAACCTTGGCAAGGGAGAGTGGGTTGAAAAGATTACCCCTCGTAGGCTTGACCAATTTGAGAAAATTGGTTTTCAAGTATTTTCAATTGAATCCTAAGCTCCATGATCTCCAACTTGAGAGTGAAAGGAGGGTCTTTACTCCAAAATGGCATGGGCTAGTAGCGAGATCGGCATTGACTTGGTTATAAGGTTGGTTGAAAGTGTTTAGGTTCACTCCCCTTAGTCTTTGAAAACAGTAGAGGAGGGATCTTATTAGCTACTGGTGGAATTCGACACTCATTTTGAAAATTTCTTTGGCCCCCTACATTCCTTGGGTAGCTAGAATTTGTTGTTCGGGGCCCGTTGCTACTTTGACCTCCAATAGCATGATTTTGGTTAGAAAAACCTTAGTTTAACCATTGGTTTTGATGTCCAAAATTTTGTTGAGCTAGTGGTCTTTGGTTCCCATAACCATATGGATCAACATTAGAGCCAATACCATACATCATAAAATTGCCTGGTTTTAAGAGCCAATACCACTAGCTTGAGGGTCATAGTAAGCATTGGGAGAACTTCCCATTTCAATGTGATTTGGGTCAAAGCCATTATTTGGCCACGCCACAAATCCATGTATCGAATTGCAATGCTCATAGCCATAACCATTGTTCATTTCTTCAACATATGAAGCATTACCACTATAGCAACCATAGACATCATGATCAAATGAGCCACTCACAGGAAATAATGTCATTAAGCATATTACAAAAAGATGGTTGAGGATTACCTCCCATGGCTTGAATGGGTTCAGGGGCTTGGAAGGAGGAGATTCCCTCCTTCCCAAGGCTCTTCTCAACTATTGACTTAATGCCTTCCAATAGATTTTCCACAACTTCTCTACTTTCCAATGCATTGACCCTCTCTTTCTTCGTCTCACCTTCTTGCCACGTCAAGAAATTATCGATCACGTCCTCGATTATACCCTCAATATCATCCTCATTTCGATTCATTATTCGACCTCCCGCTCCGACATCCAAACTCTTAAACAAATGTAAAGCCATAATCAACAGTGTGTTAGTGTTTAAATAATCAAATTGAGCACAAGATATATAAGAGAGCAGAAAAGAATTTTTTCATACCCTTATACATACTTTCACAGCAAGCACAGCAAGGAACTCGAGCATATTAATGCAGACACAAGATCATCAACCTGTAATACCAAGGAGGTTTGCTCTTCTTCCCCCTTTTGGCTTTCATAAAAAACAAACCATAGATATATATGTTTCATAGCACAACACCAGTAGATATTATACTGGTTGTACCTTTTAATGATATATAGAAATCAAGCATGCAACAATAATTCACAAATAATTAGGCAGAGCATATAAATATTCATCAAAAGATCCAATTTAGCCCATAAATAGTTCAGCAAAAAAATAGTTTAAGCACCCACTGTTCAAACAGGGTAAAATCAACCAAATCCAAAAGTTATTAAGTTACAGACCAAATTGTTCAATAATAATTTTAGGGATTAGGGAAAGCTAGATATATATAGTGGAAAGGGAAGGCTGGAGTAAGATCTTCAGGGGCCTCCAAACTCGGACAGCACTTCAATTACCTAGGCCAGAATCTTCTTCTGAGATTTATCCAGCTTRACATATGCTGCTCCCATGTCTTACAGGATGGACTGAGTTGTAGACCCCATTCCAACATGTTCTCCATATTAGCACACTTGGTGTTCAACTGGTCCATCTGGTCATGAAGTGATCAAACAGACACCTTAAGATCCTTCAGCTCTTCAATGAATGAGGTGGAACTGAAAGAGCCAAAACCTGAGCCAGTGATCACCATAGGACCACTCCCCTGTTTTTCCATAACAGAAGTATCAACAGTAGCAGGAGGTGTAGGAAGAACTTCAGAAGTCTTAGGTTCCTCCTTATTTGATTCCTCTGCCTTCGGCTCCTCTATTTTTGCTTCCTCCTCAACAAGGTCAAAGAAATTTTGCACAAACTCCTTCTCAGCACCTCTCCTTGTGTTCCTTCCACTCTTTCTCTGAGCAGCTCCTCCTCTTCCCCTGCCTCTACCTCCTCTACGACMAACAGACTTAATGAGAGGCTCCCCATCCTCATTTTTCTCTTCAGAATCAGTCACAACTTTCTCGGGAGTTTTCACCTTTTCAGACTCGTCCTCAACCTTATCAGTGTCCTTTTGTTCCTCCTCCTCATCTACTTCTTTCTCTTGTTCCTTAAACGCACACTCTTCATCTTTGACAGTTAACCCTAGCCTATGCAATGTTCTGGGTTGAATGAAATGATTTGTTTACATGGTTAAGACTTCTTTGGTCTCTTTAATGCCAAAGCTTCTAAGAAAGGTCAATAGGAGATTCCCATACCCAATTTTCATATTTTTGTAGATACAGTGGGTAAGGTGTTTAATCATCAAAGAAGGAAAGTAGATTTGAATTTTGTTTTCAAGGCAGTAGATGAGAAGGGCATTCAAATGGTTTGCCTCGTCTCTGTGTTAGGTTCTTGGAATTATAGAACGAAAGACAAGGTMGAAAAGTAATTTTTGAATGGGGGAGAAATTTTTGTGGTTCGTTTTCACATGGCTAGGGTTACCGCCAATAGATTCAACCATACTATCAATACTGACTCCCTCATAAGATTTTCTAACCTTAGCACCATCAATAGTTTCTTCATAAGCTCCTTTAAATAATCATCAAAACCCTCATTCGGCACACCAAATGCCTCACTTAAATCAGCAGTAGTAAATTCAATAGTTTGATTTTTAATTTTCACAGAACAAACTTCATTGTCATTGTTAAAACTTTTGTTAAACTGATCCATAATTATATAAGATAACTCATTTTTGTAACCGATTTCAAACAAACTAGTGCATCCCTAAAACTCTAATATATCAGTGAGTTGTGTGACCTTGCATGCCCTGCACCAATCCAGGTTGATTGCCATACCCATCATGTAGTTTGAGCAGAGCATCAATTCGAGCACGAACATGAGATTTTCCTACCATCYGGATGTGATCACCTAACTCTTCCCTGTTGCCCTTGATTTCTTCGAATTTTCTTTTCTTTGAGCCCTCAATAATTAACATGCTCTCATCCATTTTGGTTTCAGACGATTTTGTAGGCATTGGTGAGATGTCCATGGGTGAAAAGTTTGAATTTTGCGATGAAAATAAAATTTTTTTGGAATTGGAGATGAGTAATTTTGTGAGTTTAGGGAGTTTTGGAAGTTCTGTGGGTTTTGGAAGGGGTTTTGCATGTTTTAAATAGRTGGTGATGGTGACGTTTTGGTTGTGTGGTGAAAATTGAGGGGGATGAATTTGTGCAGTCAAAAGAAGAGGGGGTAATTAATTTTGGTCAGTAACATGCACTCAAGGATTCATTTGGTTAGTGGGATACTTCTAATACGAAATGAATTGATATAAATTGCATTCGGTTGAGATTATTTAGGAGATTTAAAGCTTGAATGCAATACAGCTAATGTGTTATGATATATGGCAGATATATTTTGTGATTTTTCACAATTAGCCGAAAATAAAAAATTTAATCAAGATATATTTGTTTTAGAAATTTAAAACATTTTGAACTATTTGAACAAAACAAATTGGGCTTGGACGTTTCAATTTAATTCAGCTTTGCTTTAGTACTTATGACTTCATGTTTGCACACCAGAAATATACATGCATTACTTAGTGTAATGTTGTTCACATCAATTTTGTGCWTGAGACATATATACCAGATTTGTTTAAGAATATACCTTGGGAATTTGGAGCACCTCCTTAGGATAGTTGAATCATCCCAACTTCCATACGCATTCTTTCAAACCTGTCCCTCGCTAATGGCTTAGTCAAAATATCAGCTCCTTGATTTTCAGTTTCACAAAAATCCAATTTGTTTAAGCCTTTTTCAGCATAATCCTTTAAAAAGTGATGTCTAATATGTATATGCTTAACTTTTGAATGGTGCACTGGATCCTTAGAGATACAAATGGCACTAGTGTTATCACAAAGAATTGGAATACATTCATACCTCAGTCCATAATCTCTCAGTTGTTGCTTAATCCAAAGAACTTGAGAGCAACATGCAGCRGCAGCTACATATTCAGCTTCAATAATAGATAGTGCTACTGTGTTTTGTTTCTTTGATGCCCAAAAAACAAGACATGACCCGAGGAACTGGAGTGTTCCTGAGGTGCTTTTCCTGTTTACTAAATCACCTGCATAGTCAGCATTAGTAAATCCTTTCAAGTCAAAAGTTTCACTTATTGGATAGAAGAGACTCATGTTTTCAATTCCTTTTAAGTATCGGAAGATTCTTTTAACTGCTAAGAGGTGTGATTCTTTAATATTAGATTGAAATCTTGCACACACACCTACACTAAAAGAGATAACAGGTCTACTAGCAGTTAAATAGAGAAGGGAACCAATCATACCTCTATACCTTTTCTGATCTACAGAAATACCTTGAGGATCTTCTTCATTCAATCTTTTTCCAACTCCCATTGGAGTATGATTAACCTGACTTGATCGAATTTGTATTTCTTCAAAAGTTCCTTGATATACTTTTGTTGATGAATTGAGTTCCCCCTCTCAGTTTGCTTTATTTGCAAACCAAGAAAGAAGTTTAACTCACCCATCATGCTTATTTCAAATTCACCACTCATTAGTTCAACAAAATACTTACACAGTTTTTCATTTGTTGCACCAAAAATAATGTCATCAACATATATTTGAACAACTAATAGGTGATTTCCTTCAGCTTTTAAGAACAAAGTTTTATCTACTTTTCCTCTTACAAAAGCATTTTGTAACAGAAACTTTTCCTTTCGTACCAGGCTCTGGGTGCTTACTTAAGCCCATAYAGAACTTTGTCAAGCTTGAAAACATAAGTTGGAAATTTTTCATTTTCAAAGCCAAGAGGTTGCTCAACATAAACTTCCTCTTGAAGATAACCATTTAGGAAAGCACATTTTAKATCCATTTGATAGAGTTTGAAACCCATAAATGAAGCGAAGGCAATAAGAATTCGAATAGCTTCTAACCTTGCTACAGGTGAAAAKGTTTCTTCGAAGTCTATACCTTCTTGTTGATTATACCCCTTAACAACTAGCCTAGCTTTGTTTCTTATAATTATGTCGTATTCATCTAGTTTGTTCCTAAAAACCCATTTAAGACCAATGACCTTTTTGTTTTTAGGTGAGGGTTCAAAATGCAATACCTCGTTCCTTTTGAATTCATTTAGTTCTTCCTGCATGGCTTTTATCCAGTCGGCATCCTTTAGGGATTCTTCATGGTTCTAWGGTTCAACAATGGACAGAAATGCATGGAAGGCACATAAGTTTCTCAACTGAGCTCAAGTTTCAGTTCCTTTATTTATATCACTGATTATGAGATCAGTAGGATGCGATTTTTGGTGTTTCCAGGGTTTAGGCTGGAAATCTCTCACAGGAACTCCAACTTGAGGTGTCTCAGCATGAGCTCCCTCTGTTTCTTCCACTTCCTCAGCATGTTCCTTAGTATWTTCTCCTTCAGCAATGGTTTGAGGAACTTTTMTATTGACAGGTTGTTCCTCCACCCTAACTYCTGGAGTTTCTTTGGAACGGTTGCTGAGTTCCTCATCTGGATCTTCCTTTCTTACAAGACCTATTTTAAAATCATCATTTTCTAGTTCATGAGCATCAAAACGTGTGTTAGCTTCATCAAATATAACATGGATACTTTCTTCAACACACATAGAGTTTTTATTATACACTCTATATGTCTTGCTATGATTAGAATAGCCAAGGAACACAGCTTCATCACTTCGCTCATCAAACTTACCCAAGTTTCTATAACCATTATTAAGAACAAAGCACCTGCATCCAAAAGTTCTGAAGTGTGATATGTTAGGTTTTCTACCTTTTAAGAGTTCATATGGTGTTTTCTTGACAATAGGTCTAAGCATAACTCTATTGATGATATAGCAAGCAGTGTTGACTACTTCTGCTAAAAAATTTCTAGCAAGACTACTGGCTATTAACATTGTTCTAGCCCTGTRCTCCAAGGCCCTGTTTTTCCTTTCCACAACTCCATTTTGTTGTGGAGTTCTAGGAGCAGAAAAGTTATGGTTCATTCCTGTTTCCCTGCAAAACTCATCAAACTTGTAATTTTCAAATTCTATTCCATGATTAGACCTAATGTGGACTATTTGAAATCCACTTGTTTTCTGGATCCTTTTAGCAAATGCGAAAAACTTAACGAACTTTTCATCTTTGCCTGCTAAGAAGATCACCCAASTGAATCTCGAGTAGTCATCAACAATTACTAATACATATCTCTTTCCACTTCTACTTTGGATTCTCATTGGTCCACACAAATCAATGTGAATTAACTCTAACGGTTGCTTTATTGTTATCATGTTTTTACTTTGAAAAGATGACCTTATTTGCTTCCCCCTTACACAAGCATCGCAAATAAATTGACRAGGAAACTTGACATTTGGAAGACCAACCACCAACTTCTGTGAGTGGAGCTTGTTCATAAGAGAGAAACTTYCATGTCCAAATCTTTTGTGCTAGATTAAAGCATCATCCTCAATTACACTGAGATAGGTCAGATTGTTCCTTGGAACAGTGTTGAGATCCACTATATAAGTGTTTCCTCTCCTGTTTCCTTCTAGAACAATTAACCCAATGTGGTTGTTGATGATGTGACAATTTTCAGTGGTAAATTTTACTGTGTTACCTTTGTCACTAAATTGTGATATACTTTGTAGATTATGTTTAAGACCCTCGACTAAAAATACATTATCGATACAGTGAGAACTGGACTTACCAACTTTACCTTTGGCTAGGATTTCACCTTTCTTATTTTCACCGAAAGTCAAAGTTCCACCAATATAGGCCTCTAGTGAGAGAAATTTGGATTTGTCTTCTGTCATATGCTTAGAACAACCACTATCGAGGTACCATGTGTTGTTCCCCTCACTAGGACCTGCAAAAGAACTTAAGGGTTTGTATGAGGAACCCGGGTTTCCTCGGTTCCTTTGAAGAGGAAGTGGAAGCTTTTTCATCTTTCTTAATCCACACTTGTTTTATGTTGCTTTTATGAGCAGTTTGCTTCCTTATGCAGTTCTCTACATAGTGACCGGTTTTCCCATAGAATGTGCAAACCTTGTTACTAGGTAAGTCTACATATTTCTTCTTCTTACCTTTGTGCTTAGCATGCAAGCCAGTAACCCTAGTCCAGCAGTTTTTTTCACCTGACTTCTTCAATCCATTTAGGTACGGAATATTGACTTATGTCTCTATTTTTCGGTTCAAGTTCCTTCTCAATTTTGCTTTTTCAAGTTTGGTTCCTCAAGATGTTTCTTGAGTTTCGAATTTCTTTGATTGAAATTAGTTTGAGGGAGGAATTGTACACTTATGTCAATATTCATCATTTTAATGACAGGCGGTCACATACAGCATAATAATATTTCCCTGTTTGAGTTTCATAGAGTTCTTCAGAAAGATTCTGTGCAACACTCAAAGAATCAATTTGAACATGCAGTTCTATGATTCTCTATCCAGGACTACAATGATCTTTAAGGCTTTAGGTTTTTCCAGATGATGTCAAGGGACGTCTTGGTGACATGATACCGTCCAGTCTTCATGCATATTGTCAATTATAGGTCAAGGCCCAGTCTGGCTTAGAAAAGTAAGAGAATTTTAGAGGATGTAGGGATATACGTCTCATTTTCTTGTGAGTTTTCATCAGTCATTTTTGGCCATCAGAGCGATAGGATGAGCACTAGTTTCCGGGTGTGAGGTGTGGGGCTCATCACTTCACTTCGATCGCGCTCCCCTGCGCGAGCAATCATTGCCTTTCTGACATCTGAACTTGTTGAAGTTTCTTGTACCCCTTTGTACGCGTTTGTTGCTCTTTTCCTTGTCGGGATTTCAAAGGGCAATGTTCGATCCCGAGAGATAGTTGCTCCAAATCGATGCAAGGATTGTGACTTCTGTTTTCTTGACAAAATCGTTGAAAAGTTCTGTAATGAAACATTTCTTTGTGAGACCTTCCTTACAGCAGACAGCTCATCTTCATCACCTAAGATTCCTCGGACTATCACAGCTTGAGAGCATAGTTCTGTTCCCTTGATTAAGAGACTATTGCTAGGCGCAGATGTGTATCATGGGCATTTAGGGATCCAGTCCAATGCCAATATTGAACTTGGGGAAGTCCTTGGTTTTTGGAGGGCAGTTACCTTTGCTCCGCATCTTCATCTTGGTAGGTAGACGTTCGAAGAATCTCCAGACCTGGTTCATCGACAGTAGGAATAGTTGCTGTGGCCAAGAGAAACGAAATTCATGTGTAAGGTTCGGAAACCTTGGTAAAGGGCATATTTGAATAGTTTTCTTTTGTTCCATTTCAGATCGTTCATTTTAGACTCAGTTAAGTCTATTTGACGCTTACTCATTTGTACC
>SNQN01000016.1:214324-249515 GCA_008642245.1 Bassia scoparia | reverse complement strand
TTGGTGATTTCAAAGTCACCAACTTCTATGACTCGCCATACTTGGTTGTTCTCTACCTTGATGAATATTTCCATTCTATTCTTCCAGTAGGAATAGAATTTTCCATTGAACATAGAAGGTCTCTAGGTAGATTATCCTTCTTCAAGCTTCTCGCGTTGATTCATTTCTCCAACTAGCTCTTAACGTTCAGTTCTCTCTTCAGGGTTTCCTGACGGCTACGAGGAACTTAGCTCTAATACCAATTTTTGGATCGACTGAACAATACAAGAGGGTGAGTAAATTGTATTTGAGGAACTTAAGTGACTTTTCGCGGAATAAAAAAAACTTAGCAAAAGAAACACGAGCAAAGAGAATTTCCAAACACAGAAACTCTCAAGAKAAACGCTAAGAGAGCAAAAAACTGTGGCCTGATGCAACACAGGACTTCGCCTTTATTATAATAGGATCAAACACCTAATTACAATCTAAGACGCTCGTTCTCAGCTCAATAAAGAACTTCTTGAACCCTTGCAACCAACCCCTCTGTTGGTCACACTCTCTATCACTCGATTTCTATGAAATCCCTCGTCTATGACTTTCTCTCACAACCCCTTGCTTTAACCAATAGATAAAAGCACTTTTACAACTCAATAAGACTTAAGACTCATCACTGGTATGAAGAATAAAGCTCTYATTTTTCTTTGCTCAAAGTGTGTGTAATGATTAATTAGGCGATGGTATTTATAGGGTAATTGTATGAGTCGTGGAAGTCAAGCAGTAACTCACTATCACACTACATCCTAATTTGTAGGAGAAGTGCATGGTGGAACTTGATTCCAACGGTCACACGATCACACTTCCAGTTTTAGTCCGCTTAACAACCTTCCTATTTTTGCTCAGCCAGTTTGCTTGAGAAGCAAGCTGATTTAATCCACGATTATCATAAACTAACCTCACCTATTTTTAAGGAAAACAATRTTGCAAATACTTGTTTTAATCCGGTTTTCCAAAAATCCTTTTCAAAGATATTTTTATCTTATTCCAAAGTATATAGTGTATAGTTATTAAAAGTTAAAATACCAGAATTTAATCCTTAATGATTTTAAAAGAAGATTTTATTTTTATTCCAAAACTTTACTTAAACATATTTATCTAAGAACTTCTTTTCATAAATCACTAAATTAATTCCTTTAATAGATTAACTTACAAACTATATCCTAAAATACTTCTTAATCCTATGAGCTACTTTTTCATGCCTTAATGCCAAGTGTACATTAAATCTAAAGTACAATCCTAGACCTATTGTACCAAATACTCGTTTTAGGCTATTGCCAAGGAACTCGAGCTTTCCAACTTGTGAGCTTCTTCCTTGAGCTCAAGTTGATGCTTCCAATAGTCCTGGGAACTTCTTCCTTTCTCCTAAAGATATCCTCATCCCTTTAAGACTCCTTGGACCATCTACACCTGTAATCACAACACTCATTCACACATATCAGTTAACACTTATGAGTTTGCCATTGTTGGTTTGTTGTGCCATTCATCAAAACTCTTAGGGTTCAACAGTATGAGAGTATTTGGGAGAGAGAATAAGAGAGAGAGAGAGAGAGAGAGAGAAAATTGGACGAGTGAGAGAATGCAAGTCCAAAGCCAAAAAGTTTTTAAAATGAATGGGAGAGGCTCCCTATTTATAGGCAAGGGTCGAAATCGGCCAAAAACAAGTATGTTTTGGCTCAATTGCGCCCAATAATGGCCTGGATTTTGGCCGATTTGCTTGCCTCTAATAGCTTGATCGCGATTGTATAATATCGTAATATAATCGTATGTCATGTTATACGATTATTATTCCATATTATTGCGATTGTGTCGGATTTTATTMTGATATTCGAGATTGTTTTACCACGAATAGCGAGATTGTAATGAAATAATATCGTAATATAATCGTATAAAATATATGCGCGATTTTATACGAGCATAGTTGATATTATTGCGATTATGGCTGATATTACCATGATGCTCAAGATTATCGGCTCCCTCGGGACACGTGTCTCGAGGCGACAATCCCGGGATGACCCGCTATGCTTGTTTTTGCGTTTTTCCTTAAGAAATTCATAAATATTAAACCATAAATCGAAAAAATATGGAAACAATATATAAACATTCCTTGTGAAAAGTAGGGTGATATGTTAAAATTTTGTGACTTTTGGAATTGTGTTCAATATTTAATTAATTATTGTAAAATTAATTAAATRGRTGAAAATTCAGAAAATTTCCAAAAATGCTTAGAAAATTTTCTAAAAAATGCTAGAAAAATGTTTMAAAATAAGTTAAAATTATTTGAAGATTAAAACTTATTTTTGAGATGCTAAATACCTAGAATAGGTGTCCAGTGCAAGGGAATCTGCCTTTTTTAGGACCTGTCAAGGTCTTAGTTCTCTCGATTTGACTTGTGTGTTGCAAGGGGTGTCTTATAATTGGCTTTTTTGGGCTAGGGACAAATGCATGTATCAACAGCGACGTACATATGAGACTGGTCCCTAACCGGGGTGGAGCTTCGACTTCTCGTTCTCAGCCTGGATCTTCGTCTAAGTTTACCATACTAGGAACCTCTACTGTAGTTCCTTTCCCTGATGAGCTGTCGGACGAGTCCAACTTGCATGCAGGTGCTAGCGTCACTTGGGTTTTCGACGTGTCGCGAGCAGTAGATGTACCTATCACTTGTAGGGAATGGGGGTGACTCTAACTTTGCATTAGTTTATTTTAGGAATTAGCTTAGACCTACCTAGACTTATTTGTTGACTTTTGCGTGACTTGACTCGACTCGATTCTAGCTTAGACTCGAGTGTTTGCGTAAATATGACTAGACTTGTGTACGACTCTAGACATAGCTTGTTTTTGAAATGCTGAGCTTTGATTACAATTTGCAAAAGCCAACTTGCTAACAATATGCAATTCATGTAATTAAACATCAAAGACAACGTCGATCGTCTTGTGTTGTTGCGTTTATCGCATTGCGTTATTGAGGCGAATGTTGGCTCATTCCTCTTTGAAAAAGCAGGGAAGAACCTAGCTTGGACTAAGAACTGCATGCCATCGTGCATGGGAGCAGCTAGAAGGAACAAAATCAYCCAAAAACAAGCCTAAACTGGACGTAATAGCGCCCAGGCTAGGTGCAATTACGCCCAGAATCGAGCTATTTCTGCTCGAAATTCGATTTTAACCAAGTTTGTTCGGCTTAATTGCTTATAAATAGGGGTTTATGTACGCCCTAATTCATTCTTTACAGCCTCCTTAGTGCGTAAAAACCTGTCTTACATTGCTTTGAACTTCATTTAATTCATTACATCAAAGCATTTGCAACAAATCAAATAGAGAGAGACTTTGCTAATGATCCCTTGTATCCCTAATATTATTGACTGGCCTGTTGTAAGTCTCGCTTATTGTTNCCAAAAACAAGCCTAAACTGGACGTAATAGCGCCCAGGCTAGGTGCAATTACGCCCAGAATCGAGCTATTTCTGCTCGAAATTCGATTTTAACCAAGTTTGTTCGGCTTAATTGCTTATAAATAGGGGTTTATGTACGCCCTAATTCATTCTTTACAGCCTCCTTAGTGCGTAAAAACCTGTCTTACATTGCTTTGAACTTCATTTAATTCATTACATCAAAGCATTTGCAACAAATCAAATAGAGAGAGACTTTGCTAATGCTCCCTTGTATCCCTAATATTATTGACTGGCCTGTTGTAAGTCTCGCTTATATCCCTAATATTGTTGATCGCTTTGTTGATGAATATGAGCGATACTTGAGACTTATTCTAATTGTTTCACGACACATAGTGCATGATCGGGAAATTGTTTTGCTTGCTTTAGTTGATTATATTGCTAGCGATGCTTCTTGCCATAGAATTTACCGTAGACGTGAATTTATGATTTGCTTGTTTGCACATTTCTTGTTTGTCCATGGCAAGCCGAATGTCGGTCACGCTAGCATTATTTCTATTGATGAGCAATGTGAGGCTAGTCGTACTCCTATGCCGTTGTGTACAGGAAAATTATTCATGATGCTTGACCGCCTTAAGAAAGATGCGCATGCGCCCTTATCTAGATGCCCTGTTTTACTGCAGGTAAAAATATTTTGTCTGAATATTTGCAAAATAGTGCATTTATCCAAATATTACTGCTTGTTTGTTGATGTGATGACTAAATATTGCACATGCTGCTGTTTCATGACAGATTTGGTTGATGGAGCGTTTGAGCCTAGTTGAGGCGCCCCAAAATCCTGTCAAATATTCTACTAAGGGATTCTTTTCCTGTAAGAGGGTCCATGTCAACAAATCTCAACATGAGTGGATTCTTATCCTTGTTGACCGTGGCATTCTCGTGCGGTGGATWGTCCSTTGGTGGAGTATTAGGAGTATGGTGCATACTCGCTTGTCTTCATATGTACGAGTGGCTAGCTTAGCTACGTTGACCTTTTGTTTCCCTTCATGGGTGATGAGGCGATTCAGGAAAGTTCAGCTTATTCCTGCTGTTGACACAGTTTGTCCTAAGGACAAGCGATTGCATTCGGGCAATGCAATAGAGTTGGAGAAATACTGGGAATCCCATTCTACTCTTGAGGTGACCCCACTTGCTCGAGGTGACCACAAGATTTKTGCTCATTACCGTGTCTAGATGAATGCCACTAATGTGATGAGTCGCGCTGAGGCGAGACGTGCGGAGTAGAAGGACCATTAGAGGAGTAAGAGATTGGAGTCTGATTCTACTGAGACCCATGGTGCTAAGTCTAGAGCTATTTCTGCTAAGGATAGACTTGGTCCTAAGAAGGTGCCCGTTTYGAGTAGGCTTGAAAGACTTCCTCCTTTGAGGATTGACTCAAATGTTGCTGAAAGAAACTTGGGCCTAAAGAGATTCTTGGAGGTGACGCTAAAGGAAAAGGGAAGGCTGCCATGGAAGATAGACTCAAGAGACGCAAATGGGTGAGGAAGCCTAAAGGTGAGAGCTCAAGAGCAAAGAAGGATGACGCCAAGGACCAAGAACAGGAGAGGAAAGAGTGACTGCTTTTTTCCACAACTCTTGTGTAATTTAATGTTTGTTTTATTTATGAGTTAATAAAGTGATCTACTTGCGAGTTGTTTTTTGCATGTAATAAGTGAACTTTGGAACTTGAAGTTTCCTTTTGTGTCGTAATTGCTCAATTTTAATTACAAGTATTAATAAATTACAAACTTGCATTGCTTTTTATATAATGTGTTTACTTTGAACATGTTGAAGAAAACTTCGTCCAATTGCCGCTTGACCGTTGTTCACTTGCTGGTCCCAAAATAAGTAGGGCACTTGTTATTGTGGTCGAGCCCACGGCAAGGCTGCCTACATATCCCATAAGGAATCAGTTCATCCGTAGTTCTGATGCATGATACTAATGTGTTGTTGAGATGCGGTGCGCGTGTATGCCTTAGACGTAGTATTTCTTGAGTTGGTCTAAGTTGGTGAGGTTGTAGAAGTTATCACCATTCGTGTCCATTAGTTGAACTGCCCCTTTAGGTAAGATCTTTTTGATAATGTAAGGACCTGCCCAACTAGGACGAAACTTGCCTCGAGGATCTAGGACTGTTTTGCAAAGTGCATTATGAACCAAATCACCTTCTTTGATGCCTCATGATTTGACTCGCTGATTGAAGTACCGTTTGACCCTCTTTTGGTATGCTTGCACATGATGCAAGGCTGTTAACTGTTATTCATCGAGCAAAGCTAACTCGTCGAATCTCGCTCTTACCCATTCTGCTTTTGGGACTTTTCTTTCTAGGACAATGCGTAGAGACGAGATCTCTAGTTCTACTGGTTGAACAACTTCGGCACCATAGACTAGTGAAAACGGAGTAGCTCCCGTTGAAGTGCGAATAGAGGTCATGTAACCCTATAGAGCGAAGTGTAGCGTTTGCGACCAATCGCGATAGTTCTCCGTCGTCTTAGAGATAATTGTTTTGAGATTTTTGTTAGTTGCTTCAACTACCCCATTGGCTTGTGGCCTGTATGGTGATGACTTGTGGTGCTGAATCTTATATTTGGCAATCAGATCCGCTCACTCTGCTTGAAAGTGGGTGCCGTTGTCACTAATGATTTCAAGAGGAACCCCATAGCGACAGATGATGTTGTTTCTATGAATTTTGCCACGTGCTTAGCCTGGAGCTTAGCATATGATGATGCTTCTACCCACTTTGTGAAGTAATCTATGGCCACAAGTATGGATTCATGACCTCCTTGCCCAAGCAGCGTAATCTTCCCTATTATGGCTATTCCCTATGTAGAGAAAGGCCATGGAGAGACAAACGTGGATAGGAGAGATGGAGGAACATGCTGTGCATTGGAGTATTTTTGGCAGTTGTCGCACGTACGGACGTATTGCATGGAATACCTTTCCATGGTGGTCCAGTAATAGTTGATGATCTTAGAGGCCAGGAGCCTGCTATTCATGTGGGTGCCACAGATTCCATCATGGACGTGCTCCATGATTGAGATGCGAGATCCCTTAGAGCTCTTTGTTGCTTTTTTGTTGCATTAGAAGGGTATTCGCTAGTTTCTAGGTAGCCCTTGATGTATTTATACCATGGCTCTATCAGATCGAGGTTGGGCACCTCATTTGGTTCGTCTAAAGTGCAGACATATGCTGGTTCTGGTCTTCGTTCAATGACTAAGTGCATTTAGGCCACTGAACTCGGAATTCGCACCATGGATGCGAGTTTTGCTAGTGCATCTGCAAACTGATTTTGTTTGTGTCATAGGTAGGTGTACTCGACTTTGTCTATCTGGGATGCAATGTTCTCAAGATAGGACTGATATGGAGCAAGGCTTTCARTTCGTACCTTCCATCGTCCTAAAATCTGGTTTATGATGAGTGAGGAATCACCATATACCCGCAATCTCTTAACGTTAAGTGCAACGGCAGCTTGCAGTCGATGGTGCAATCAWAAAAGAAAAAACCCACGAGCCTGGACAAATATCCATCGCGAGCTTAAGAAGCTAAACTTCGACGTTGACCAATGATGTGGCAACAATGCATCAGAGTACGTAACATATATTATGGGATTGCAAGCCGCCGTTGCACTCAACGTTAAGGGATTTCCATATTAAGTTATTGTGGTGCTTGGAAGAACCTCCTTTGTGCAAGGGTATGTCTTTCGCGGTCTTTTGACTTAACGATCATATCGTCGACATAGACCTCTACTTCTTTATGTATCATGTCATGAAGTAGAGCAATGGCAGCTGGTTGATATGCGGCGTCRGAATTTTTGAGACTAAAAGGCATCACAATGTAGTAGTATAGCCCCCACGCAGTGGTGAAGGTTATCTTTTCCATGTCTTCTTCGGCCATTTTAACTTGATTATACCCAGCATACCCATCCATGAATGAGAGCAGGGCATGATTTGTTGTGTTGTCCACAAGAACGTCTATGTGTGGTAGAGGGAAGTCATCTTTCGGACTTGTTTTGTTTAAGTCACGAAAATCTACAATACATGGAACTCGGTCCATCGCTTTCTAGGAGCTGAGACCACATTTGCTATCCATTTGAGGGTATATTTATGACTTTAATGAAGCGCATTGTGATGCTTGATACTTCCCTCTGAATGTTAGGCCAACATTCGTTCATCGACGGAGCTTAGTTGCTTGACTGCTTAGCCCCTTATCGAGCGGAACATAACATAAGCAAAAAATCGGAAATCTTTCAGTGTTGCAGACTAGTTCATCCCTTTTGGGACTTAGTGTCAGACCAACCTTATCTCCCGCGGATGGTGTCATTTGCGAGAATGTTACCGTTTCTGTTGCTTCGACTGTAGGACACACGAAATTGTGTCCCCAAACTGAGTAATCCCGTGACATGAATGAGTCCGCGTCTCGCTTGTTTGACTCAGAAAAGATGCTTTGAACTCACGAAAGTTGAATACGTGAGGTCATACTCGGAACTATTGAGCAAAGGTCACTTACAAGGCAAACATATTTTCTTTCGGTTTTCTCGATAAACTCAAAGTTTTCAAAAGTTTTCAAACAAGTTCCGCTGGCGATTCTCGTGCTTTTCGTTTTCCATCATGTGCGTCACATTTTTCTAAATCCGCCATATTTTAAATTTATTTTTCTGTTATTTCTATGATTTTCTATGAATTTTGCAATGTTTAAATACGCAGAATACGCAGAAAATACTGAAATAATTAGAAAATACTCCGGAAGTACGTGGAACCTTCTAGAACATTCTAGAAATCCTTCGCTTGAGAGCAAGGTGTCTAAGGGCGTCGAATCAAGGGAAATCACGAATAAAATCGGAGGAAATCGAAATATTTCGAGGTTTTTGGAAAGTATTTGAGACTGGAAGAGTATATACGCTAGAGATGAGCGTATTATACGCCTCAACAGAGCGTATATACGCTCACAAGTCTGCGTTATAACCCTCAACCTTTACATACGTTCTTGCCAAAAATGAGAGCGTATACAGTTCAGCGATATACGCTCCTCACCTCGTATATACGCATTCCTCAGCGTATATACGCAGGGTTTCTGGCCTCGTTTTTGTCCTCGTGCCTATAAAATACTTGCTTGCCTTGCTCAGTCCGGGAACCCTTCAATATACATTCATTTCACAGCTTCACCACTTCACAGACACAAGTCACGAGACACATCTATACACTCTCCAAACACTCAAAAACACATTCGTTTTCAATTCAAAGCATCGATTCTATATCGAATCAACAAGCGAAATACAGGTATAAATCTGAGATTACTCACCTACAAAACCTTTCTTTCACTCTTTTTCAATTCTTTGTCTCTTTTAATTTGATTAACCATTATTTTGAGTTTTAATTCAATTAAAGCAATGTAGAACTCACCTCTTAACGTCATGTAAATATGTAGATTTTATAATATTTCATTGTTTCCATGTTTTCTGGTTTTCATTATTATTATACATATACTATTGTCAATACTAACGCGTTTGCTTGTCTCAATTTGCAATTCAATCGAAGGACGATTCCCTGAGTTTTATTCTTTTCTAACGATTTGATTGTTGCAGTGACAAGGTGAGAAGGGCGCACATACATATATAGTGCCTTCACTAACCTTGTTTTCATGTCTCGTTTTATATATATCTCTATCACACTTGTATATATGTTTAAACAAGACCGGAATTTATTCGTTGTCACATTAAAGTCAGATATCATGGACGACCGGTTTTTTCTAAGCACCTTATTAACATGACTACAATCAAGTGATCGCCTTGTCCATTATAGAAGTCTTCGTTTGTACATAATAGCAACCTCACCTAGTAATTAGTGCTTGCAAGATCAATTCAATAGGCTCTTTGAATTCAATGTTATATTGGAACTACATGAGACCGATAGAGGCCGCTACATCGGGGCGAATTGGGTACAGATCTGATTCGTACCATGTCCCCGAACCCACGACTGGTTACTTGATTGGACGTGGGCCATTAATTTGGCCAACAATGTTTCGGGCGTCCGTGAATAACCTATATAGGCACCAGGTGGCGATCCCCTCAATTCGACGACAACACCCAACGCATTCACATGCGGCTTCCATGGCTCAACTCCATGACACTGAAGCTGAGGTCAGCCCCCGCCTAAGGGGGGACCGAAGCCCTACAGTTTTTTGGCGACTTCACTGGGATAATCACCATTTGGTGAGTGACAGACTTGAAGTCTCGTAGTTTCATATTCATAATCAATTGAATTTTGCTTGTGACCATTCGAATAGTTCAGTCTTAGGCACCTTGTCTCAATATGGGATGTTCTATGCTCGAGATCACCTTAAGGGGGATCTTTCTTGGTTTCTGTGTTAAGTGGATCACAGCTAAGGTAAGTCCTATCCGCCCATGACGAGTGCACGTGTTACGAGATGCGTGCATATAGGGTATCTCGGCCATACATCACCAATATTGTGGTGGTGAAATTGGACCAGCTCTACCTCTAGGTGTACTATCAGACTTAACCAAGCCGATTCTATAGTTCACTTAGAGACTAAGTGATAAATTGTTGTATTTCAATCAATGTGCTTTTAACTTGTGCTCTTTGTCATCCCAATTTCCTTAACTAAGCCAGTCCCTTAATCTGGTTCAAGACATGAAGTTCGATGATCTTAGCCTTCCAATTCAATCCAATTCAAAACTCATTCGATCTAGATCTGACCTTAGGTTCGATCCATCCCAGGATCTTAAATCTGACATAGATTCGACTTTTCTGACCTTAAATTAATTAGGTTTCAATTCAATTCCATTCAAAAAAACAACCCCCCCGTGAGTCCTTGAATTAGGTTCACTATCAATTCAATTTCAACCACAAAGCCTTAGGCTCGCCTCAACCTTCAATCAAAAACTAGAACTAGTTCGATCATAGACTCAACCCTAGGGCCATTCAACTTAAGTGCTCGTAGTCTAATAAGAAGAGTCTGTATCTGAATAGGCCCATCTTAGGTCTGACTTTCTCGAGTCTAGCACCTTAAATCAGATTAGGTGCAGCCTTCAAGTCACTTTCTGAATTCAGTTCTTAAGCCGAACCTCAAACTGAGTTTGGTTTGTTCTTAAGAGTTTTCAAATCTTTTGTTCTAGGTTCTAAAGTTATATTTCTTGATTTTCAGCAATAGCAAAGACTCGCAACTTGCTCTGGGCCCAGAAGAGTAACAAAAGCCAAACCCGACGCGCTCCTGATCACCAAGACACTTCCATGGCCAACATCGAACAACAGCTTAACGCTATTCTAGAAAGCTCGAGTCTGTGAATTCTCGCCTTGATGCCAAGAAAAGAGCATTGGGGAGCTGAAGAAAAGGACCCAAAAAACACCTCTCGATCTGAAAGGGGAGAGAGAGACGATGCTGAGACACCACTCCTCTCCAAAGACTGAGACGGAAAAAGGGTGGAGCAACTTGAAGAGTTGGTCAAGAGAATGTCGAAAATTCAGTTCAAGGGCCTCTTGTTGCTGATATGAGAGTTTAAGGGCCACATTCCAAGAAATTGTCATCACTGATTTGCCCAAGTTCAAGGAACTGAAGACCCAGAGGACCATCTCCCGCGACTTTCACATCTTCAATGGTCCTTAAGGGATGAGCAAAGAGCTATTCACTTCGGTGTCCCTATTACTTTGGACACCGCATCCATCAGGTGGTTCAAGACTCTGAACAACAAGTCGGGATTGGGACTAAAAACACGAGTTCTATTAAGCAGTACAGGTACAATTCCCAGCTACCGTGTGGTCTCCGTGAATAGAGGCCACCAAGCAAGGCGAGAGAGAAATTTCTCTACTTCTCTTAATAGGTGGAGGAGAAGCTGCTCAAATGACCAATCGACCGAATGAGGAAATCAAGTTCGAATGGTCATCAAAAACCTTCAGCCCAAGTATCGAGAGCCACTTAAGTTTCAACCATGGATTCATTTACTGGGCTCTACAGAGTTGGCCTCCTAGTTGAGGAAGATGTCAAGCCCAGCAGTCTAAAGGTAACGGGGGGCTTACAAGAAGGGCCCTCTTTTCCAACACGATCAAAATCAGCCAATTCAACGACAACTCTTCAAACCATCCTGGCTCTTTCAACGGCAGGCTCGGGACCACAACGACATTTCCTTCAATTGTATGTAACATGAGCAGGCCTTGATAGACTAACTGCAAAAGTGCACTCGCTCCTATTGGACCCACTCCAGACCCTTCAGATGATAAGAAATCTAGAATGGAATCCCAATGCCTATTGCAAGTCCACCAAGGAAGGGGTACACCACTATAGAATATGCAATCGTTTTGAAGCACAGGATTCAAGACATGGTTGAAGATGGTCGCTCCCGTTCTCACGGGCGAAGGATAAAGAATCAACATCCAAACCAACCCAAATGCTAACCATGAGTCGCCCAAGGCGTGGGTTAATGATCCACGCGGCCTTCCTAAGATTGAATCATCGAGTCCCAGTCTAGCATATGTTTTTTTTTTTTTCAAATTCGTTGTCTTTTGAGTCTATGTAGTCTTTCAAATATAGCCATGTATGTTTCAAGTTTTCTTTCTTCAAATAAATGATTCATTTTTGCAATATTATTTCTAATTCTAACGCAAGTCTCAAGACACTCATTGGCCCACAATTGATTTATTCTAATGCTGACTCAATTCATTTAATTTGAACATGCCCCAGAGAGCCTTCTTTCACAGCTCCACAAAATGACCCCTCTCCTTCCATTCCCTTTGTCACATCAAATCAAAAACCCTTGCAACCTTTTGAGGCCACAAACACTATCAATTAGCCTATCTTTCTTTCATCACCCACATCTCCTAACCCTTGGACCAAACGGTGCGTAAGGAAAGACACGTGCAAAAAAAGAAAAGAAGAAAAAAGAATAAATGGGCAAAAAGAAAAGCAAAATCAAAAGTTCAACACAAAAGTCTTCAAAAAATGCAAATCAATTTCAAAATGCAATCCATAAGCTAAAGCCACAAATCAAATAAAAAGCAAAATTTAGAGAGCAGCACATCTGACGTGGGCACATCAACATCAAACCCTTTCACCCAAATCAGCGTCACTTACACCATAAAGCCCTCTCACATGAGGCATTGTCCAAATCATCATTAGAACTACGTTATTCCGAAGGATACGTAGGAGCCTCTCTCGGAGTAGGCGACCATCACAGCATTAATAATCGTTTTGAGCCTCTGCTTGCTGAGAAATTTCGAAAGTTTGCCAATCCTAAGAACCTGACATAGACTCATTTGAACCTACATCATTAGCCAACCCGATCTAGCCACATCTTTGGACCCCTAGTCACAAATTTGGCTTTTTATTTCCGAAACCACATACCTATTCTTTGGTCACCTTCAAGGACTCATTGACCAATCCCAAAGAAGTAAAGCCACCTGACTGAGAGTCTCTGTGTGGGGAACTCATCCATACATCCACCACCTCCCTATGTTGACTCTAAGCCGTAGCCACTTGTCTCAAAGTCTCGCTGGGGCGCTCATTTTTCATCATGGCTCCTTAATTTCCAGTTGGGGGCTTCTGTACGCAACCTATACGTGTTCAAGTCTTTTGTCTAATCAAGCATGGAAATCCTGAGAAAAGTCACTTTGGACCCCCGTCATCTTCATCGACAGCGCATATTAGCTGCAAAATTGTACCTGTGTTCTACTAAGTCACTCTTCAAATGACACCTTCAATTGCACTTGTAACATAGAGATTAGAACTCTAGTATCGGTCCTTCATGTCTAGAAAACAGAACCTAGACTGGACTCCTTCAAATTCAAAAGTCACTTTCAAATCATATGCTAGAATCAGACTAGACAAGACACATTCAATGTGAACCAGACTATAGACTCGGACTCTTCAAATCAAAGTCACTTCAATCATGTCTAAGACCAGACTGACAAGGCTCTTTCAAACTCAAAGACTCTCTCAAATCATGTCTAGAATCAGACTACAGACAGCCACTTTCAAATCATAGAACAACCTAGACTGACGGACTTTCAATCAAGGCTCATTCAAATCATGTCTAGAATCAGACCTAGACAAATTACTTTCAAATCATGTCTACATTGAGCACAATCCAGATTAGACAAGGTCACTTTCAAATCATGTCTAAGAACTCAAGCTTAACAAGTCACTTCAATCAGTTAGAACAGACCTAGACAGAACTTTCAAATCAGGTCTTGAACCACGACCTAGACAGCCACTTCAATGACTTCTTCAACCATGTCTAAAACCGGACCTAGACAAGACTCCTTCAATGACTCTCCCAGAATCAGTTCTAGATCAGACCTATGACCAAGACCTTTCACAATCAATGACTCTTGCAACATGTCTAGACACCAGACCTAGACAATGACCTTCTAAATTCAAAGACTCTTTCAAAATCAATGACTCCTGCCTCTCTCAATACAAGGTACAAGTTACAAGTCAACATTGCATGCAAAATTTCGCTAGACATAAAAACAGACTATGCTCGTACCAAGGTAGTCCTTAATCCTGAATTAGGGCTATCGTTTTCAAGTCAAATGCTCATTTCTTCGAAAAGCATGGGGACGACCTGCATTTCTCCAGTTAGCCAAACGGGGAAAGGACCGCCAAGGACTCGACACATACAAGCACATCGAACCGCATGGACACGGCTCAGGTAAAACTAACTTTGTTTGCAGGTACCGGCGAAAAAGGGTAACTCAGGGTCGCAGAACGTCTTGAGTTTGTCTCTGTCCCGAACTGAATACTTTGACTTCGTCTTACGAAACTCTCGTCTCCCAGACTCAGTCAAAGTGGGCTTTCTGTAGACACCTGAAATGTGTTCTCCCCAAATGAGTAATCCGTGATGAAACATACCGCGTCTCACGTTTGTTTTCGACTCAGAAAAGATGCTTTGAACTCACGAAAGTTGGAAATACGTAGAGGCATACTCGGAACTATGAGCAAAGGTCACTTACAAGGCAAACAATTTTCTTCGGTTTTCTCGATAAACTCAAAGGTTTTCAAAGGTTTTCAAACAAGTACGCTGGCGATTCTCTGTGCTTTTTGTTTCCCATCATGTGCGTCACATTTTTCTGAATCCGCCATATTTTAAATTTATTTTTTGATTTTTCTATGATTTCTATGATTTTGCAATGTTTAAATACGCAGAATACGCAGAAAATACGTGAATAATTAGAAATACTCCGGAAGTACGTGGAACCTTCTAAGAACATTCTAGAAATCCTTGCTGGAGAGCAAGGGTGTCTAGGTGCGTCGAATCAAGGAAATCACGATAAAATCGGAGGAAATCGAAATATTTCGAGGTTTTTGAAAGTATATATGAGATCATGGAGCGTAATACGCAGATGATGAGCGTATATACGCTCAACAGGAGCGTATATACGCTCACAAGCTGCGTATATACGCTCAACCTTACATACGTTCTGCCAAAATTGAGAAGCGTATATACGTCTCAGCGTATATCGCTCCTCACTGCGTATATACGCTCATCCTCAGCGATATACGCAGGGTTTCTGGCCTCGTTTTTGCCTCGTGCCTATAAATACTGCTTGCCTGCTCAGTCCGGACACCCTTCAATATACACGATTTTCACAGCTTCACCACTTCACAGACACAAGCACGAGACACATCTATACACTCTCCAAACACTCAAAACACCATTCGTTTTCAATCAAAGCATCGATTCTATTCGAATCAACAAGCGAAATAGGTATAAATCTGAGATTACTCACAAAAACCTTCTTTTCACTCTTTTTCAATTCCTTTTGTCTCTTTTAATTTGATTAACCATTATTTTGAGTTTTAATTCAATAAGCAATGTAAGAACTCACCTCTTATCGTTCATGTAATATGTAGGATTTTATTAATATTTTCATTTTTCCATGGTTTTCTTGTTTTCATTTATTTTACATATTACTATTGTCAATACTAAGCGTTTGCTTGTCTCAATTAGCAATTCAATCGAGAGGACGATTCCCTTGAGTTTATTCTTATTCTAACGATTTGATTGTTTCAGTGACAAGGTGAGAAGGGCGCACATACATATTTTATGCCTTACTAACCTTTGTTTTCATGTCTCGTTGTATATATATCTTCTATCACACTTGTATTATTGTTTAACAAGACCGGAATTTAATCGTTTCACATTAAAGTCAGATAATCATGGCGACCGGTTTTTCTAAGCACCTTATTACATTGACTAAATCAAGTGATCGCCTTGTCCATTATAGAAGTCTTCGTTTGTACATAATAGCAACTCACCTAGTAATTAGTGTGCTTGCAAGATCAATTCAATAGGCTCTTTGAATTCAATTGTTATGATTAGGAACTACAATGAGACCGAGTAGAGGCGTACATGCGGGCGAATGGGTTACAGATCTGATTCGTACCATGTCCCGAACCCACGACTGGTTACTTGATTGGACGTGGGCATTAATTTGGCACCAATGTTTCGGGCGTCCGTGAATACCATATACGGACGGTGGCGATCCCTCAATTCGACGACACACCCCAACGCATTCACATGCGGATTCCATGGCTCAACTCCATGACACTGAAGCTGAGGTCACGCCCCTGCCTAAGGCGGGGCGAAGCCCTACACTCGATGAAAGGAGTTTTTACTTTTCTTGCTCTTCCATTGCCTTTATTAACTCATTGTTGTTTTGTTTGTTTTTGAGTTGTGAATTAAAGCAATCATAAGAAGGAAAAGAGGAGTAAGCAGAAAGGAGCATGTTATTAAACTCTGAAGAGAGTACAAATAAGTTGTCTCCGAAGAGACTTGATTGACAAGGGAAAGGGGGATACTAGGCTCCTTGACAGACTCAGGAGGACACTCCCTAGGACTAACTATCCTAGCTTCTACAACACTAGACTCAGACTCAGTCTCAGATTCAGAATCCTCGAGCACTGGTCCTTCGACCATGGTGCACTTGATGACCTTGCCTCCTGGAGTAGTGATCTTCATGGATTTGCSCCAACCATGAACAAAGCTTTCTAGTGGTGTGATGACAGTGGTGGGATCGAATGCTTCCTCGATCATGGCCATGAAAACCTCTTGTTTAGCTGGAGTGGTGATTTCTTGGCCAAACAGGAGTCCCAAACCTTGTGCTATGAGGCCATCTAGGGCAGATGCCTTGCATGTGGGGATAGGATCYCCGTCTACAAAGTTATAGTCACTGAAAATCTCGAGCCCTGGATACTTGTTGCCATCCATTCCCGTGAAGTGCTCTGGGAATTCGTAATACGGAAACTCATCCCCTTCTTTGATGAACTTTCCAATGAGAGTGACTGGACATGGTTGTCACATTGGTGTAATGAGAGTGGTAGGATCGAAGGAATCCTCATCTCCTTCTATCACGGACACCTGGGCATGTTGTTTGGGGCCTTTGAGAGAAGGGAGACAACCACTGTCTATCAAGTCTTGGATTGYTTCCTTCAATGTATGACATTCTTTGGTGTCATGGCCATGTCGTCTATGGAACTTGCAAAACTTGTCTATGCTCCATTTTGGAGGCCTTTTCTCCAAAGGAGTATTAGGAGTTGGGCCTTTTGGTGTAATGAAGCCAATTGCCTTGAGGTGCCCACGGGCTTGCGCATAAGGCATGCCTATCCTAGTGTATTTGCGCTTGTTACAAATCACAGGTGCCTTCGCCATAGTCTTGCTTTTAAGAGAATCATCGATCCTCTTCATTGCTTTGTTCATGTGAGAAGTGATGACCTCCATGATATCAGTTGTTGGCTTTGGTTCAGTGTCATTCTCGCTAATTGATTCTTATAAATTGTTTCCTTAAGTAGTTACTTCTCCCTTGGACAGAACCCGGTATGCATAGTGCATAAGGATKCCATGGATAACTTCCTTAAGAATTTCGAGGACCTGGGTGTTAGACTTCTCTAGCTGAGCGACTTGGGAAGCCAATGAGTTGAGGGTCTCATTCAAATCAGCTAATGTCTAGTCCATTCGAGTGTCTTCACTATCAATTAGTGCAATGATGTTGATTGACGGAGTGCCGCTTAAGAACCGTTGAACGAGCCATGTGTCTACGAGCTCAAACGTTGGTGGCTACCCTGTTTGCACATGGACCAAATGTTCAGTTCCATGTCGAATCAACCTGTGATGCAATGCATGTGTTAGGGGTGATCATTCCCTTGCCTATTGAYTGACCCAAAAATGTAAAAAGTGCATGATCGTCGGAAATTTGCCTTTCGCCTTTTATTTTTCATTTTTCACCTTTTTTCGTCATTATTATTATTATTATTATTATTTTGTCCTATTTTTTTCTTTTGTCTCTTTTTTGTTTGAAAAGGCGAAGTTCAAAGGTCAGACGTCCGTTTACAATTGTATGACTCAAAAGACGTAATGCCTAATGATTCTAGTTTACAACCACTTCGACATTACGACGCCTAAGGAATCATCACCTTGCTATATGAGGACTGTTACAGGACTCAATGACTTGTTTGTTATAAATGCAAAGCTAGAGTCCTTAGTCTAAAAGCACATAGCACGTTGTCATGCTAGCATGAACCCTATACGCAAAAGAAAACAGAAATTCCAGCCACCTAGAGTCAGTTAATGCATTATCAAACAGGTCAATCCGGGTGTCCAAGAGGGTCCCATGACAAAGCTCAGAACGATCCTTAATACGTCCAGCCCACTGTGATGATCAAAGGAGGTCTAAACCATTACGGCTTTGTAGTGCACGCAGCCGCGCGTCATGGTGGGGATGGGCATCAAGCTTAAGAGTTGGTTACACAGGTAGTGCACCAGCGCCAATCTTAAGCGAGCCCCCCCGGTCTTGTCTCAAGTGTAGAACACACTTACACGAAACGTGATGCCTAGAAAACGGAAACTCAATGCCAACGACCTAAGTTCCGTGCAATGTAGGATGCCTAAAACACAATGSCGTCTTTAGGACGCCGAAATCGCATAACAATTCAAGTATTGCCCACACATCACTAAAGGTGAAATCCCCAGTGAAGTCGCCAGAAAAATRTACGGGCGCCGGGGCGTCATCGGGCTGGACTGGGTCCGGTCCCTCTGCTCCGGAGGGTACAATTTAAGGGCGGCTCGGTTTATTTGCTAGAATTGAATTCTTGCTTTTGCATATTGTGAGTATGCCTGGAGTTGTGTGTTTATACTCGAAATGAGTAGAGGAAGTCGCCACCGCACTTCTTTAGGGAAGCTTTGGAACCCGTTTTGACCCTTGCCTATAATTACATAAAGCAAGGCAAAGGGCTCCATATCTGGTAGTGCACCAAATATCTGGATTAGGGGACAAGGGTAAGGGGGAAGTAGTGCAAAGCACCCCCCCCCCCCCCCCGCATCTAGCAGCCTCTACTCAGTTATTACGAGTTCATTGTCCGAAAGACAACAACAACCAGATTTCCGTTTTAAACCCTAAGCATGCAATATTACTAGGCGGGTTGTTTAACAGAATACTTTGCAAATAGTGTCTAGTTTGTTGTGGCATGTGTTCTTAATTCCATATTCCAGGAGCCTAATGTCGATTGTCCATAGTTATCTTATTAGGCGTGAAACAAGAAATTTGTAGGTCTTTATTAAAGCATATTATGGTTGTGAAACAAGCATGCATGCACTCGTGCGAGGAATTTAAAGTTATGCCTTAAGGTTGCTTTTAGTTCGAATTGCCAAAATCGTTTGTTAAACAAATTTACATGTAAATTACATAAAAAGTCGAATTTCTAAACAAGCATGCAAAAGGARKTTTAGAATTGAAACGTTGGCCTCAAACCTACCTCGCAACACGATGTCGAAGACCAAGGACGCTGCTTCGGACCCTTAGGAACCCTTGTCAAACCTTTAGAACCCTTGAAAACCTCCTAGTATAGATCTATTGCAAAAGAACCTTTGAATATGCTTTTATGTGTTTGAATTATGTTTGGATGTGTTTGAAAGTGTTTGAGAGAGAGAGTGAGAGAGAGAATCAGACGAGTGAGAGAGAGAGTGGTCGTCCAAGAAGTTCAAAATGTTCCTCAAATGAATAGGGGAGGCTCCCTATTTATAGGCAAGGGTCGAAATCGGCCAAAATAGGGAACTTTTGGGCGCAATTATGCCCAAATCTGGGCGTAATTACGCCCAAATCTGGGCGTAATTACGCCCGAAACTGGGCGCAATTGCGCCCAGTATCGTCCCGTATTTTGGCCAATTTTGCTTGCCTTGAATAGCGTGATTGCAATTGTATAATATCGTAATATAATTGTACGTGATTTTATATGATTATTATTTGATATTATTGAGATTGCGTCGGGTATTATTGCGATATTCAAGATTGTTTTACCTCAAATAGCGAGATTTTACTAAGACATTATCGTAATATAATTGTATAAAATATATACGTGATTTTATACGATCATACTTGATATTATTGCAATTATGGCTGATAATATCACGATGCTCGGGATTTTCAGTTTCCTCGGGACACGTGTCTCGAGGCGAACATCTTGGGATGGCCTACTTTGCTCAGTTTTGCGTTTTTGCTCAAGAAAGTCATAAATATTATACCATAAATCGRAAAATTATGGAAAAAATATGTAAAAATTCCTTGTGAAAATAGTGTGTTGTGCTAAAATTTTATGAATTTCGGAATTGTGTTCATAATTTAATTAATTATCGCAAAATTCTGAAAATTATAAGAAATGCTTAGAAAAATTCCGAAAAATTCTAGAAAAATGTTCAAAAACAAGTTAAAATGATTTGAAAATTAACACTTATTTTTTGAGGTGCTAAATACCTGGAATAGGTATCTGGTGTAAGGGAAACTGCCTTTTTAGGGCCTTTCAAGGTCCTAGCTCTCTCGATTTGACTCGTGTGTTGCGAGTGGTGTCTTATCATTAGTCATTTTTGGCTAGGGACAAATGTATGCATCTACAAGTAGCATTATTATTATTATTATTATTATTATTATTATTATTATTATTATTATTATTATTATTATTATTATTATTATTATTATTATTACTATTATTATTATTATTATTAATTATTATTCTTTTATTTATTTATTTATTTATTTATTTATTTATTTTATAAAAACACCAAAACGTGGTAAGCGTTACAAGCAACAAAAAAGGGACAAGTGATCTACAAGAAGTTGGAGGGGAGCCGAGATATAATCTGGGCCCCCACTCCTCTAGCTATAGCGAAGCCTATCCGACTGAAGATATGAGCAGTTGCACGTGCCCCTTATGTCGACGTTTAATACCCACAATCCCATCACAGGACACGATATGATCCCCATAGATGTCACCATCGAAAACCAACGAACAAGTATAACACGACGTTGAAATAGAGAACAACCGAAAGAAAAGAACCAAATGATTAGTCTTACCGTTCATAGTCTGGAAAAAAAACCTGAGATTTGGACTGCCCATAAGCAAGCTTGACGTGAAGATAAGGATAAGGTGGATTCCGCGTCAGTAGTAACCTTTGTGAAATATATGTTTCCAAATTTCTTCATGAGTGTAGGGGCAGCGATTTTACTAGGGCTTCTCGTAAGGTCGGTCTCCACAGTCCTAATAAAGACCTAGGGCATCATCAGCAGTAACCAGAAAGCCGAAGAAGCGAAGCTTGTAAACCTAAAGACTGCAAACGAGAGGCAAGGAAAGCATAGCGTCGAACATCACCAGGCCAGTTGAATAAACACTCAATCCTCCGTAAGCAAAAGATAAGGTGGCAAATCGCCATTGCCAATCCCTTAAACTATGCGTTGAAGTAGTCACAATACGCTCCAAATAACCTCGAAGAGCCACATCAAAAGATAATTGAGGGCTTCAAAAAACTGAGGCGGTTAAGTGCACATAGCAAAGTAGAGTTTATAAACTCCAGTACACGCACGAAGAAGCATCAACTCACACTTGGTATCATTAAGCTTAGCAAAAACATCCATTAACACAATAGTTTTAGACATCCACTACGAAAGAAGCTCCTTATAAAAAGAGGAATATACATTGTCTAAACCACCAAGCAACTTAACATCATGCATAGGCTAAGCAATATCTGGAGGAAAGAGACCCTTAAGACGACTGCGTAGGTCCTCCTATGGCCAAATGTCCGTCTTGAAAAATGGTGGGAAGTTTTTTCAAGAAAATCACTTGAAAAAATTAAAATAAATCCCACCAAACAWGGATTGACTTGATTTAAAATACTTCGTCCGTTTCAACGAATTGAAGTTTCTACCATTTCCCCCATATGGACGGTCTATGAATTTGTTATCCATTTTAGAAAATATTATATTATATTTTAATTGTGGTGGTCCACCATCAGGATCCCGTCATATACCATTTGCAATACACTCATGTGCATCAMACAATACGATTTATTTGTTTCACTATCTAATCTTAATCTACTTTGTAACCCCACTTCACATATTAGATTAGTWTCCTATTTTAGACACAAATAGTGCATGGTAACTTATTAATAAAATGGAGAAAGTAGTGTTTACAAGAGAAAATCTCTTACTGATTTCCACGATTTACTTCTCAAACTAACCCTAGCTTTGAGCGTATGGCAATGTGTAGTGTTTTATGATTTGTAAATAAATAACAAAACACATATACTGCATTAGTACCCCACCATCATTTTGGGAAAAATTGTAAAATGTGGTCGCCAAAATCATGAACTTGGTCGCATCACTGTAAATGTGGTCACAAAAATTAAAAAATTTGGTCGAAAAAAACTAAAAATATGGTTGCTAAACTTAAATATGATGTCCATTCTTGCTTAATCATGTTGTTGTCGAGTGTATGAATTTCAAGAAGCATTGAGAATGATTATGTTTGCGCTTGTTAGTTGAGGAGTTGAAAGTCGAAACTAGATTTTGGAATTGCTTCTTTGTAAATGGTTACAGATCAAGGTGCTATGATGTCTAATATTACAGCTTTCTACATGATGCCATTCAATTCGTGAGTCTGACTTGTATATGTATCAACTTCAGTATTATTATTTTTTGTCGAGAACTTCTATATTATTAAAAGAATGWMAACATTAATAACTACCTCCTAAACTCACCAAATACATTCCGTCCAAATTTCCCTGTATTCCTATCACTTTCCCCAAAAAAACTCCCCCTTCACATATTTTTTTAAAAAAATTCAACAATTGTACAAATTAAACATGTTTTTTCAAAAACAAAAAATACATTTAATAATACAAACAAAAAAACCCAAAATGATGTGTCGGTCCAATATTCATAAATCATGTTCATGCATGTGAATTATTTCGGGTGTATATACGCGCTATAAACAAATTATTAAATAAAAAATAATATATATTGCTCCATACATCATATCGAATGATAAAACTTGAATTAATTAAATATACTTCGTACATCATAACAAATTGCATACATTCAAAAATAATTTATTCTATCTAACGTCTTTCATAAAAAGGCTACACATTCAAAATAACACCTATATTCTGTACAAAAAAAATAAAATTCAAAATAAAAGCTATATTTTATCTAATGTTTTCAAAATTTCGTTGTGTCAGGTAAAAAAAGCTGCTTATTCATAATAACAATTGTAATCTCTAAAAAATTTCAATTATAGTGAATATTTTCAAAATAAGTAAATCTGCAGTCTATAAATAAACATATTTTGAATGTCAATATACTCCGCAAGTAGTAAGTTTTGATCAGGTACTCTAGAATGAATAAGTATATTTTTTTAACGGGAGAATGAATAAGTACTAATCATGAAACTAAAGTATTAATATTTATAAGCCCAAATACACTTTGTAATATCCTCCTACCATATTACAATATAATATTTTGAGTCAATGCACTTAAGATTTTAATGTAATCAACGACCCTTACTCAGATCAATCCACTAAAGATTATAATGTAATGCACATTGTTCCAGGTACTGTAAAACCTAGATCACAAAAATCGGGGAAATAGGATCTTGTTGTCTGAAATTGAATTGTTACCCCAGATTACACCGAAATTCCCGTCGGAAAAGTACATAGGCGTTCCTGAAGAGAGACAAACACGGCATCAGAGGGCCCAGGGGTTTGTACCCTGGGAATCACCTTCAATGCTTAAGTCAGCGAAAGTCTAAGAGAGATAGACAGAGAGAGAGAGTTGAGAGAAAGAGAGAGAGAGAGAGAGAGAGAGAGAGAGAGCGAGAGAGAGAGAGCAGAGAGAGAAGAAGAGAGAGAGAGAGAGAGAGGAGATCGAGAGAAGGTGCTATTGTAAAGAATTGGTCATACAAATGTGGTCCCCCTTAATAATGGAGTAAGCCTCCTTTTTATAAGCATTAAGAGGGTAATCTCATAATTACCTCGAACTAGAAAGATCTAGTAGAATTCCTAACAGAATATTGTTAGGAAGAGTATTCTAGAAGATACCTTTGTTTGACCAGTGAACAAAGACAAGTAATGGCAATTTCGTAATTAATAGCCCCTTTGTTGGGCCTTTTTTTGGTATTGGATCTAGCCCAATGTCCAGTGGGCCTCTTAATTCTATAGTCAACGGAACCTTTTTCTAAGATTAAGTCTTGAGTGGTTAAAGTTCTAAATTGTATCCAATCGCTTGGCTCTCCTTAGGGTAACTTATATAAGCCTATCACTAGGATTTTTAGCCCCTGCCCTTAGGTGAGGCAAGTGAATAAGATCCATTACTTAATACACGAATTAGATAAAAGCTTTAAAATCACATGAAAATGTTGTCCGAAAACTGAACCAAAATCACCCACTGGCGATTTAGAGCTAGTGGCGATTAGAGGCAAATCTCAAATGCTTATGAAAATGGGCGGTCTAAGAACTGGACCAAAATGAACCCCCACTGGCGATTAGAGCCAGTGGCAATTAAAAGMAACCATCACAAGCTCATCAAAATGGGCGATCCGAGAATTGGACCAAAATCATCCAATGGCGATTAGAAGCATTTTTCATATGCCCATGAAAATGGACGGTCCAAGAATTGGACCAAATGAACCTAATGGCGATTAGAACCAGTGGAGTTTTGAAGGCAATTTCTCATACCCAAGAAATTGGGCGGTCCGAGAAATAGACCAAATGAACCCACTAGCGATTAGAGCCGGTGGCGATTACAATCATTTTTCATATGCGTATGAAAATGGGCAGTCCAAGAATTAGACCAAAATCACCCACTGGCGATTAGAAACATTTCTCATATGCCGATGAAAATGGGCGGTCCGAGAGCTGAACCAAATGAACCCACTAGCGATTACAGACATTTTTATATGCCCGAGAACTGGACCAAATGAACCCATTGGCGATTAGAGCCAGTGGCGATTAGAAAAWTTTCTCATATGCCCATGAAAATGGGCTGTCCGAGAATTAGACCAAATCAATCCACTGGCATTTAGAGCCAATGGCGATTACAAACATTATACATATGAAAATGGGCGGTCCAAGAACTAGACCAAATGAACCCACTGGCAATTAGAGCCAGTGGCATTCTAAAGACAATTTTACATACCTAAGAAATTGGGTGGTTCGAGAACCGGACCAAATCATTGGGACGTCCAACATATTGGGCGTTCTAAGCCCCAAGGCGATTAGAGACGGAAATCACTGACTTCCCATCTGATTGCCTAAGTCATGGATATTAATCCTGACTTGAAAGGCGATTAACCCACGAGGTTAGTATTTTGATTTAATGGCGACAACAAGACAGATTTTTACTCACTTCTCGGAACGCCAAGAATGTTCCCAAGCAAAGGGGTACTTGAAGTTGATAGGTCCACCTCGAAATCTTCAAATACCATATAATACTAGCATTTATACAGTCTTCAGTATAGGGCTTCTTGAAAATATACTTCTTAATGGGCCTTTAATACGAAAAGCCCACTATGGTTGTAGATTTCTTTATATAAGTGGAGTGTGYTTCACTTCAAAACACATTTTCACTCAAGCATTCTWGAGAGAAAAACTCCAAAATTCCTTTTCTCTCAAATAATTTCAAGATTCCACCAACTCTAAAGGTAAACTTTCCCAATTCTCATCTCAAGATTCCAAGTGTTTATTGAGGATGTTCCAGCGCAAGGCATTTTCAGTAGAAGCTTGAGATCCACAAAACTTGGCGTCTGATTGCCTGCTCATTTTATTCACTAGTCAAGGTACTGTTCCCTCAACCTCCTTTTAGTTTAAAAATGTCTCGATTACCCTTTTCAGATCATAACATAAAAATTAGAGGATGATTGTTTTCATAATAAGAAATGGGCGTCTAGGTGTAGTCGTGAATATAGAGACCCCAGCGTTAAGAATGTAGAAAACCCCAATAACGCCGATGGTACTCCCATCGCCCTTCCCGTAGAAAGCCCCACTACCAGCGTACATAACACTAGAGATAGTTTAACAGCTGACGTTGAGGAAGAAGAAGAGCTCATAGAGCCTTTTTTTTTGGTAGAATAACTGTAGCCCGTAAACCGCCTAAAGACGGCATATGTACTGACCCCTATAATCGTTTTATAACCTCAGGAGTTGTTGTCAAGATGTTGCGTGTAATGACAATCCGAAATCAGATGTCGCATCGCCCAAGACTGAAGCGTTCACATCCAACGCCCTTAGGGCTAAAGGTTATAACCTAGTCAATCATTTTAGGAATTGGTTAGGTTAGGAAGAACATAGGTGACAATTAACCTTTCTTTACCGCCTTCCCAACGAGTACACCATTCAAATACCGGGAACAAGGAGGGCGGTAACTAACCCTTCTCCTTGTTGTACAGCTGTATATATGCTTCATTTAGAGTTAGGTATAAGATTCCCCTTACATCCCTTCATTATAGAACTTTTAAATTCTTATAGAGTCTCCCTCGCCATGCTGATTCCTAACTGCATATCTCAAATTCTCTCTTTCATCGCCCTTTGTAGCCTCTTTAGGGTATCGCCAACTCTTGTTCTTTGGAGGAATATGTTTTACCTTGTAGAATCCAAAAAAGATTATGGCCCTGATTGGTATGGATTCAGAACCAGAAACTATTACAAGATACTTCAAAAAACTATCTCCAACCACAAAGGGTTCAGAGGTAATTCATATTCATCTATCATGGCGAAGAGTGGAACATCCCAACAAAACCCTGTAGCTACCCACTAAACTTCCTTCTTAACAAAGATGTACCAGCAATGTCCAAGGAAGAGGTTGTAATGGCCTTGTACTGTAGTACAAAAATAGTAGATGTTCGGGGCGAGGAGTGTTGGTTTCCTTGTCGGTGGGTTCCTCAAGTTAAAACCTTGACTAGAGAATTTTTCCTTTCATATGTGGGTCTTAGCCAGACACACACTAGGGGTATGAGTCTAACTTTTCTCTTACTTATCGCCTTWTAACTCAACTTTATTCTTATTTTTATACCTTTCTTGTAGAATTGGCTAGGGCGAGATTTAGCACTGAAATGGAGATCCTTTCAGGCGAGATTGACTTGGAAAGGTTAGTGTTAGATGCCGCCCTTGAGGAGGAGACAATACCGGTTCCAAACTTTCCTTTAGTAAGTAAATTCACCCCTTTTAATATGTTTCTTTCTACCTTTATCGGCACTTATTCAATGCTCCTTGTGTAGAAGAAGAACACCAAGAAGGACCGCCTTATCGAGAGTATGGCAGAAAATGTAGAAGGCAAAGAGGAAGAGGTTGCTGATGCCGCCCACCTCAACGACGCCATAGGGACCTTAACCCCACTCAAGCGCCCTTTGCTGGGTATAACCCAATAAAGGGGCAAGAMGAAGATGATGGCGATGGCGAACACCTCTTTAATAAGGATGATGACGTCGCCAACGCTGAACAAGACGGTGAGGAGACTGTCGTGAACGCCGAGTAGGGTGATAACCCGGAGCCCCTTAGAGATGATGACTATGCGATACTTCCCTTCATTGAACTTCCAACGGAGGTGAAGTTGACCCGTGCTTGCACCACCGTGAGTGAGATTCATTAGATTGAGGAGGATGCGGAGGTGATCAAACGGGAGGGAATTGAAGAATACCTTTTTCTCTTTGAGGGAGTCTTGTTTTGAGGTAAGCAATCCTTATTTCATTCCTCAATACTTGTGCAACTATTATGGCGTTGGCTTTTCTAACCTATTTCCCTGTTCTACAGCTGTCCGCCAGGCTTCATGGAATATCTGAGGCGTATGCCCAGGCTCTGCTAAATGAGGAAGCATCAGGTTCTGAGTTGGCGACCCAGCAGAAAAAGATTGAGGACCTTAATCAGCAGATCTCTGATTTGAAGTCTGCTCACGCCACTCCCTTCGAGACAGAAGAGGCAGCAAAAAAAGGCAGATGTAAACGCCCTTGCTCTAGTCCACTAGGAGTTGGTGGATTTAAAAATAGCCTAATCCCGCCGGACAAAGGACGTCATTGGGATCATCCGACAATGGAAGGAAGGCCCGAATGGGAAGCAATGGCGGGATGAGGTTGTCTACATCATGTCCCAGAATATCTCTGAAAAAATCAAAATTAGAGTTCTTGCTCTCGCTAAGCTGGTCACCCAAAAAAAAGGAGGAGATCCAAGGGGCGATTTGGGACATTATGGCTAAGGAGCAGGCCAGGGCATTAAAGAGGCAGGCTCAAGTGGCTCGGCAAAGCAAGGAGAGGCCAGAGGCGGTTAGAGATGGAAAGGCAAAGAAACCTAAAGAGGTYGAAATCCTCTGCCAAAATAAGGATGCTGCTATTAATGCCACTGTCGAGATGAAGAAGTCAATGGCGATCGTGGCCACAAGAACTTAGGCTTTTGGCAACTCCAAAGGCCAAGCTTCATCTTGCGGAAAGGTTGTTACTTCCTCAGACCTCAAGATCAACGTATAAAGATCTACTGTTGGGGCGCTTAAGGCAACTCATTCTGATGCTGCTGTACAAGGAGCTTTTGGCGGGGAGAAGAAGAAAGCGAAACCCAATCCAAAAGCCCCTGTGGTTAACATTAGAGACCCCATTGTTCAGTAGCCCAAGAAAGCGGCCTCTACCACCATTGGCAAAGGCGCAAAGAAGCAGAATGGTCCTCCTACCTCCACCGCCAACTACTTTAGCTTTTTAGTTTAAGTTTCCTTTTTCGGATCTATCATATGTATTCTCAAATTTTGGGCCTTTGAGCCCTATCCTGATGTATTAATAGTTGAATATTTATGAAATTATCCTCTTATCAACTGTTATCTCCATTTACTACTTTCGACTTGCTTTATCCATTTGTCTAACTTTGCCAATTAACTCCACATTTTCTAAGTATCGAACATAGGCGAAGCGATAACAACATATCATCCTTCTACTGACAAGAGAGGCGATATACAAAGAAACCTCAACCCCCAACAAATCGGGCGGCCTGAGAAGTGCAACAAAATTACGACATTCACTCAATTTGCAACTTACGGCCCCATGGGCGAATATAAAGTATAATCAAACCCTCGATAAATTGGTTGGTCCGAGAAGTGCAACAAAAATTATCTGTACACCAAAAACAAATATAACCACAAAGCGAGATAACAAAGTCTATATCTAAGGGAGGCATTATCTTGTAAGCAAGTCATTGCCAAAATGCCCCTCGATATTCTCTGTTATTCAATTTCTAAAGTTAGGCATAATCAAAGACATTTTATGTACAAAGACATTTTTCCTTACATGGCTTACATGGCTTACATGCCCCAGCATTGGTGTAATCAAATGAAGAATCTACGAAGATTATCTGCATTCTAAGGCCTAGGTAGGGCTTTCCCATAAGCATCTTCTAGGCGGAACATCCCTTGTCTGATTACTTCGGTTATCCTGTATGGACCTTCCCAATTGGGAGTCAACTTACCTAGGTGTAAATCTTTGCTTGTGCTCTCTACTTTGCGCAAGACCCAATCGCCTTCTGCAAATCGGCGAGGCTTTACTCGGTTGTTCTACTTGTAGTAGATGGACTGGAGCARCACATCGCCTCGAACATGTGGTAGAAAGTCGAGGTCAACCTTTTTCGACTCTTCACTAGTAGAAAAAAGGTCATTTGCTGCGGTTATTTAGGGCTTATTTGCTGCGGTTATGAACCGCAGCAACATTGAGGGGACAAATGACTATGTGCAGGAGTTGTAACGCACAAACTATGACTATATTTAGTGCGGTTATATGGTTAACAGCGGCATGCAAATACCCTATTTGTTGCGGTTGTTAACAAGCTATAACCACTTGTGGGTACCGCACGAAATAGTTAGGCACAAATGCCTACTATTGCTGCGGGTTATGGCTAAAACCGCAAGCATAGTGGTTATTTGCTGAGGTTTGTTAACACATACCGCAGCAAATAGTAGGGATTTGTGCCTATATTTGCTGCGGTTATGGCTAACACCGCAGAAATAGCTTGTTTTTTTTTCGAAATTTTAGTGTATATATAATATGAATCATAACATACATATACTTATACGAACCTGCGGCATTAATTTATTCTATATAATATTAATTATATAATATTAAGTACATTGTAATGTTATTGTATTAGTGTATATGAGTTGATAATATATATATATACTCTGTCGATCATATCGATCGTAAGTATAATAAACAACTACAAAAAATAACATGCATGAGCACTAATTTTATATCATTATCGATCAAGGTCAAAATTATACAATTAAAATAGGTCGACTAAAACTTAAACTTTCTGATCATAAACTCATTATGTCTTCAAGACAATATACAAGTAACGGTCAAGAGTTTCATGTTATTACCTATATTGAAAATATAAAATCTTCCGAATAGTAAGTAAAAGTTCGATCATCATATGTTGAAGAACTACACATCATCGGAGCATAAATGAGCAACACTTGTCTCAGTCTCAGATAGTTTCTCGCATCCGTAAAGGCTCTCTCTTGTGTGGTAGTTTGAAGACCTAGATATATTAATGTATACTACAAATACGAAAAAGTGAATAAATATGGAAAATCATCATGCGTAAGTGTATGGTGACTTTAATTACTGAAATTTATATATGTCATCTAGTTTTCAAAAATGAAAAGTTTTGAAACTTTAGTGCGCCTCAGCACCTCCAAGGCGCGCTTTGCGCTCTGCCTTGCGCCTGCACCTAGCTCCAGGACATAGTGCGCTCAGTCGCTCTAAAACTAAGTGATCATCAATCTTCAATATTGGTTGATCCTGAATCACAGTCAAGGCATGATTACATTCCTAAATATGAATGACAAATGAAAATAAAATCACAGGATAACAAGTCTACTTTTTTCATAAGAGAAATGCATATCAAAAACCAAGATTTAAAACAAGTGCACAGACCGGACAGATTTCCACTCAAGGCACAATCAAAGCCCTTTCGTTACTTCCACTGGATCAAATGACTCTGTTAAGAAAATGATTTAAGAAGCATCTGGAACAAAGAAGAAAACACAACCATCCGCATTAACAAGCATGATATTTGAAGCCATAAATTGGTAGAAGTATTTCAACACAAGCCAATCCACTAAAGCATAATCACTGGAAGCTTTGGCACAGACTAGAAAGTTAAACAATCATCATTCATCAAACTTTTTGGGTTATAGATGGGAGTAATCCTAATACTCATCATATACCTCTATTCAGGATAATAAAGTATTGAATTGTCCATGAGACTCATTCCGTATTTTTCCACAAATTTGACTACAAACATCTGTTTGGTCTTGAACAGGGATAGCCCTAAATTACAGCCCACAGGTGAAACCTAAATCATCACAATATACATTGATTAAAGAACGAACATCATCAGCGCAGGGATACCCATAGTTTACAAATCCTTGTGGCTGCATAAACTGGATGATTATACTATATATCTATACTAACTTCTACAGGTTATAGCATCCCTTAATAACATTTCCTAGGCTCTCTGTCACTTTGGTTCACAAAACGATCACACAAGAAAATTACTTTGTTTGGATAAGAAGAATAATGTAGGAAAGGAAGAGAAGAAGAGGAAGGGGGGACAATGAATGAATATATCCGTTATAAGAGGGAAAAAATTAAAACCAAAGATGCCACTTTACTACACAAATTCAATGCAAAAAAAAAACATAAGGCATAACTCATACTGTGGAATACCAAGGTATTTTGTCAAACTATCTGAAGAACGAGCTATGTAGGCAACGAGGAGTCGAGGAGAGCATAATGTATAAAAATGTATGACCAACTGCAGTACAATGAAACATAGTCATTAGTTATCCAATAATATGAAGAAGTTTTGTTAGTTCACAAGATTGAGTTAAATTATGTTGAAGATTGAGTTAAATTACGTTGAGATTTGTACAAGATTGGGTTAGTTTGCCAAAAACTGAAATGGCAGTCATCAGGAATATTCATTATGGTAGTGAAATTACCACTCAAGTGACTATCACACACATCATTATGCTCACATTAGCATCATCATCAATATTATCCTTCATAGTAGTGTAATTATACAATGACAACCTCCATCACATTAAACATCAACTCACTCAAATATCACCCAATAATTTCGCAATCAATGAATCACCACAACACAACCAATTCAGAAGAAGCACATAACTCAACTCGATAAAGCTAATCGCAAGTTTTCCTGATATAAATTAAAGAAAGCAAACATTTACAGACCCAAATTAACTGATTTGAAGAATTAGACACCAAATTAGGTGATTATAAGATGAAGAAATTGAGAGGTGCAAGATGATATAGCAATGAGATTAAAGATTTCTAAGAAGCGAATGTTGGATGAAAACATGTAAAACAATGATTAAGATTGAACTGAAGATAGTCGCAGTAGGAGTTGTCGACTGTATTATTAGAATTTACATCACACAACTAACCAAGGAAATAATTGCAATAATGCAGCACGAAGAGCACATTGGTGATACTTAAGTAGATTAGACTCATAGACATCAGAGATATTAAATTTTGGACATTTGAACAGATTTTAATTCAATGCTAGTAGATTTGTATAAGTATAACAAATCACCATTATATGCAAAAATAAGTATTTTCCAGCATTCACATATCAACAAATAATATCAACATAAGTATACAAATCACCATTATATCCCATTTATCAACAAGTTAACAACCAATAATTTCTTATTTGAGCATTTCAACTAGTAATCTCAACTCCAACTTCCTCTGAAATCCACATCTGAACTAAACACAATTTCATCGGCAATCTAATACTAACTGACACAGGAACATAAGAAGCAAGAAATCAAACATTAATTTTATTATAAAGGATTTGATTTTTTTTTTAAAAACACTGAATTGCACTTGTAATAATGAAGCGGCCAATTCTCGAGACAACTCAATCTCAATCTTGGTATATGTTAAACACTGGCTTGAGATTCATACTTTGATTAATCAATCTCAATCTATCGATAAGTGACCACTCACGAAGGGGATGGCAGGGGGAGGAGCAACACAGGAGCAGCAAAAGCGGGGCACAGCAATCGACAACGAACAACGAAGGTGGCCCAACAGCCCAGCAACAACAACGAACAACAGCAACAACCTAGCAACAGCCCAGCAACAACAACGAACAACAACGAACAACAGCCCGGTGGTGGCGAATTTTGCGCCGGTGGTGGCGAATTGTGCGCCGGTGTGATCGAGGGTTTGGGTGTTTGAGATCGAGGGTTTGGGTGAGGTTTGTCGTGATGAAAGGGGTGAGAGTGGTGAGAGGGGTGAGGGTTTGGGTGAGGTTTGCGAATTGTTTTGTTTAATTTTTTTTTGAAAGAATATTTTTGTTTAATTAATCTTTATTGTTATTTTTGTTTTTTTTTTAAATACATAGTATATGTTGCGGTTTTGCCAAATAACCGCAGCATATAACTATACTCAAATTTTAACGTTTTATTTGTTGCGGTTATTGTAAAAACTGCAGCAAATAATAGTTATTTGCTGGCGGTTTTTATAACAACCGCAGCAAATAACAGTTATTTGCTGCGGTTTTTATATAACCGCAGCAAATGACCCGCATTATATGATGTTTTTTCTACTAGTGCTTCGTTAGCCCCATGATCACAGTAAGTGAACCTTGGTGATGGAATGCCTACCTCAACGGGGAACTAGGGTTCCATCCCACATCGGAAGTTAAGGAGAACAAAGTCTACTATATAAAGTAGATTGATACCTCAACCTAGTAGAGGCCTTTTGGGTGGGACAAGCCCACACCAAATCAAATCCTTGCGGGCTAGGCCCAGAAGGACAATATCTACTAGTGGGCTCGTGCACCTAGGGGTCTTGCATTGAATCACAAATTGGTCACAGTAACACTTGGTGKAATTACTCTCAAACTGTCACCTATTATCTGCCACTAATGCCTTAGGGATGCCAATTCGAGTAATGATATTATGCCAGATGAACTAGTGTACCTACTTTTATGAGATGGTGGCCAAAGGTTCAACCTCTATCCATTTGATGAAATAGTCGATGGCGACAATCAGGTATTTCCGCTGTCAAGAAGCAGGGGGGAAGGACCAAGCAAATCTGATACATATCCAAAGAGGAATTCATTTGACTTTGATGTTAATAAGAGGCAAGCTTGCATGAGAAAATTGCATGGACATCAAACCATGATCATGTGGYMAAAACCCTAGATTCTATCTAGGTTAGGAATTTCAATTCCTACTCTATCTTTAAATGCTTTCTTTAGATTTTTGGCCCCAACGTTTTGGGATCCACTTGGATTCGTTTTACTTGGTTTGGCTTAGTTTAATTATTTGTTTTTAGATTTATTTTTCTTTAATTAGAGTTAGATATACTTTAGGAAAGTCTARGAAAATATCTTATCTTAGGCGTGTGATATCAGTTTGTTAAGATATATCCTAACCAACTTGGATATTTCCTAACCAACTAGATATATATCATATCTTAGATTATAGCAGATCCTTAAGCCTATAAATAGGTCACAAGAGCTGTAAACTAAGACATACAACAAATACAATTATTTTTAATATACAATACAGAATTTTGCATCAATTCGTGCACTTGCTTAATAATCAATTCAGGAGTGTTTTAAGAATTAAGTTTATCGGATAACTTAGTTCCAGGAGTGGTCTAGGTGATTGGATCAGTCTAGCAATTCGTTCCAAGAGTGGTCGGATTTCTTGTCATATCAGGTTCGTTTTCAATATTAAAACTTCAAGAAAGGGTTCAAGAACGGATCCTTATTTCAAAATTGCAACGTTTTTAAAACTTGACTAAATAAAGGGTTAGAATCCACATCAAAATCCATTCCCCGTTTGTCAAAAGGGAGAGTAGGCTGATGGTTAGAAGACCAGTGGCAGGGAGGCGTGGTATGTCGGCGTTCAATTAACAATTCTCACATGTCTTTACCAACTCCTGTGCATCACCCAACAATGTAGGCCAGTAAAAGCCTGATCTGAGTGCCTTTCCTACCAAAGTTCTAAATCCTTAGTGACTTCCTCATGCCCCCTGGTGAATTTCCCTTAGTATATAATCACCTTCATCTAGGGTTACACATCTTAGCAATGGGTGAGTAAAAGACTTCTTGTATAACTTTCCATCATACCACAAAAACCACTTGCACTGTCTTCTCACCCTTTTGGCTTGTTTATCATCCATGGGAAATTCGCCCTTCTCTAGATACTTCACAAGCTGATCCATCCAAGTCTAGCCTCTGTCGAGCACCGCCATCGTGTCATTAATGCTAGTCTCTTTCAACACTTCCCAACTGATGGTTCRAGGACTGGTATTCTCTATTGAGCTTGCTAGGCGTGACAAAGCATCAGCTTGCTGGTTTTCAAATCTAGGTATGTGTTGGATTTTGAACTCTTCAA
>SNQN01000016.1:190435-205219 GCA_008642245.1 Bassia scoparia | reverse complement strand
AGGACTGGTATTCTCTATTGAGCTTGCTAGGCGTGACAAAGCATCAGCTTGCTGGTTTTCAAATCTAGGTATGTGTTGGATTTTGAACTCTTCAAACTTAGCCCTTAGGGCTTTCACCCCGACCAAGTACATTTTCATGGCATCCTCCTGAGCCTCAAATTTGTCGGTCACTTGGCTAACCACTAATTGTGAGTCTTACTTAACCACAGCTTTTTAGCCCCAACAGCCAGGCACATTTATAGTCCTAGGATAAGAGCTTCATATTCAGCTTCAGTATTTGATGTGGCGAAACCAAACCTTACTACATACTCTGACCGATCTCCCAAATCAGTTTTGATGAGAATACCAGCCCCACTTCCGCCTTTGGTGGATGAGCCATCTACAAACAACTTTCATGGGGTTTCTGTGCTTTGAGGTAGGCTATTGGTACACTCGGTGATGAAATTAGCCAACGCCTAGGCCTTAATCGCCCTTCGTGGTTCATACTCTAGACCATAGTCCGCCAACTCATTTGTCCATTCTGTCATCCTTGTTAAATGATTAAGCCCTTCAATAATCTTGCAAATTGGTTGTCTAGTAAGAAYTGTTAACGCATGAGCATGAATAAAAGGTTTTAACTTCCTGTTCGCCACTGCCAATGCGTATACCAGCTTCTCAATCATCGAATATCTAGACTCTGCCCCTCTATAGCCATGGCTGACAAAGTAAATAGGAAAYTGAGTTTTGATTTGTGCAGCGACCAAGACCGCACTAAGTGCATATTCTGAAACCCCCAAGTACACATATAGAGGTTCATGTGGCAAAGGCGACACCAACTTCGAAATCTCGAAGAGGTGCCTTTTCAACTACTGGAATGCCATCTCTTCTTCTTCATCCCATTTAAACGTTGATCTTTTCTAAGTTTGAAAGAACGCCAAACTCTTGTCGATAGATTTAGACAAGAACCGTCCAAGGGCAACCATGCATCCAATTAGCCTCTGAACCTCTTTGACGCTCCTAGGAGATTGCATATCAAGAACGGCTTGAACTTTTCCAGGATTTGCCTCAATGCCCCTTTCATCTACAAGAAATCCCAAACATTTTCCGCCACGAACTCCGAAAATGCATTTTTGGGATTAAGCCGCATGTTGAATTTCCTCAAGGACTCAAAGGTTTCCCTGAGATCAGCAATATGGTCAGTTTCAAGCTTACTTTTGACAATCATGTCATCAAYGTAAACTTCAATATTTTGGCCAATCTGACCGTCAAATATTTGATTACCAACCTCTAGTAAGTAGCCGCGACATTTTTAAGGCCAAAGGGCATCACCTTATAGCAATACACCCCTTGACTAGTAATGAAGGCGATGTGTGCCTAATTCGCCTCAGACATGGGGATCTGGTGATATCCAGCGTTGGCGTCTATGAAACTAAAGAGGGCATGCCCCTGCAGTAGAATTAACAASTTTGTTAATTTTGGGGATAGGGTAGTCATCTGTTGGACAGGCCTTGTTAARGTCTGTGAAATCTACACACATTATCCACGTACCATTGGGCTTTTAAACTAAAATAACGTTAGCCAACCACTCGGTATATTGACACTCCCGGATGAAACTGGCTTCCAATAGCTTCTTCACCTCAGCAGCGGCGACTAAGCAACGTTCTCGCCCTTTATGGCTCAACTACTATTTGACAGGCTTAAAGCCCTCCTTGATAATCAGCTTGTGTTGCATCACTTCAGGGGAAATGTTTGGCATTTCGTTTGCCATAAAGGCAAACACATCACGATATTCCTTCAGAACGCCAACGATCTGGTCCTTGAGCTTTTCATCCAAGTTATCCCCAACCCGGATCGTATGGGAGGGGTCTTCATCGATCATCACTTCCTGTTTTTTTCCATGTAGATGTTTTGTTCTACTCCTCTCAGATTATTCATTTGCATGCCTTGAATAAGTCTTTGAATCTGGATTTTTTATGTTTTGTGGTTTATGTTGTTAATGATACTTCTGGTCGAATCCCCTATTGGCATAAGCTTATGGCTTTGAGTCAGTGCATCTCTGGACCATGGGTCATAGTTGGGGACTTTAATGCCCCTTGTTTCTTGATGATAGAGTTGGTGCTCCTGTTTCTCCTGCTRAAATAAAGATGTTTAGGGAGTGTGTGAATTTATGTGGTGTGCATGACTTGTTTAAGACTGGTAATATTTATCCTTTGACTAATAAACAKAGTGGTTCTGCCAAAGTTTTGTCAAAGATTGATCGAATTCTGGTGAATGATGATTGGCTTGTTAGTTTTCCTGACTCTTATGCTCACTTTCTCCCTGAGCTTTGGCTGGGTCACTCTCCTAGTGTTTTGCATTTCAGGAAAGTGCTTGCCTCTGGTAGGAAACCTTTAAAGTTCTTGGATTGTTGGGCGCTTGTTGAGGATTTTTTGAAGACTGTGGAGGATAGCTGGTCAGTGCCTATTGCAGGCTCTCCCATGTTCTGTGTTGTCCAGAAATTGAAGGGGCTCAAACAAAGGTTGAAAGCTTTGCATCATCAGTCCTATTCCAACATTGAGGCTTGTTATTACAAGGCCAGAGATCATCTTTTAGTAGCTCAGAGGCTTCTACAAATGAATGTTCATGATGCATTTTGCAGAGAAAATGAGGAGCAAGCTTTGGCTTCTTTTCAGGCAGCTCGAGAGGTCTATTACTCTTTTCTGCAATAGAGAGCTAAAGTTTCCTGGCTTCAGATGGGAGATGAAAATACAACTCATTTCCATAGGTGTATTAGAAGACAAAAATATTAGAAGAGGATTTTGACTGTCAAGGATGTTCATGGTCAGATTTGTGATACTCAGGAGGGGATTAGCCAGGCTTTCTTGGAGTACTATATGGGCCTATTGGGTACTGCGAAGTCTTGTAGAACTCATGTTCATGCTGAGATTATTCATCAGGGGGGGCATTCTTACTCCGGAGTAGCAGGAGGTATTGTGCATTCCTTTCACTACTCAAGATGTGAAATCTGTTATTTTTATTATTCCTGGTATCAAGGCCCCTGGGCCTGATGGTTATAATAGTAACTTTTTCAAGAAATCATGGGGTGTTATAGGTGAGGAGGTTTCTACTACTGTGCTGCAATTTATGGAGAATGGTCAGTTACTCAAGCAACTGAATTGCACTCTCTCACTTTGATTCCCAAAGTTGATCAGCCAGACTCTGTGTTGGATTTTTGTCCTATTGCTTGCTGCAATGTCATTTACAAGTGCATCACCAAAATGCTTTGCAGTAGACTCAAAGGTGTTCCTTCTAGCTTGGTTGCTCAAAAACAGACTGGTTTCATTGAAGGTAGGCAGATTATTCACAACATTGCTAACATTTAGGATATTGTTTCCAAATATGGCAGAAGCAGCTCTCCTAGTGGTTGTTTATTGAAGATTGATATCAAGAAAGCCTATGATTCAGTGAGTTGGAGTATTTTGGATGAGATGTTGACAACTTTCCACTTTCCTCTTCATTTTCATATATTGATTATGCAATGTGTCACCACTCCTTTCTTCTCTTTGAACATCAATGGAGGTTTGGAAGGTTTTTTCAAAGGTCAGAATGGTTTGAGGCAAGGGGATCCTGTGTCTCCTCTCTTATTTGTCTTGTGAATGGAGTACCTCTTTAGACTCCTTAACTCTCTTGGTGACAATAAGAAGTTCAAGTTTCATTCTAGGTGCAAGTCTCTGAAATTAAATCATCTCGTCTTTGCTGATGATTTAATTTTGTTTTGCAATGGTGATAAGGTTTCAGTTGAGCTGCTTCTGAGATGCTTGGCTACTTTTACCTCTGCCTCTGGTCTTGTTGCAAACTCTAGCAAATCGAATATTTATTGTTGTAACATTCCAATGCAGGAGAAGCAGGACATTATTGCTATGTTTGGTTTCACAGAAGATAAGTTGCCATTCAAGTACTTGGGTGTCAATATTAGTAGTAAGAAATTATCGATTGCAGATTGCCAAGTTTTGGTGGACAAGATTACAGCAAGGATTAGTTCTTGGAGCAGCATGTCTCTTTCCTACTCTAGGAGAACTCAATTGGTTAATTCTGTGCTCCTCTCTCTGCATGCTTATTGGGCTAACATTTTTATTCTGCCTAAAACTATTCTCGACCAAGTCACTACTATTTGTAGAAATTACATTTGGGATGGCAAACCCATCTTTTCTAGGACTCCTCCAGTAGCTTGGGACATTATTTGCAGATCAAAGAAAGAAGGGGGGTTAGGAGTTATGAACTGTTTCTTGTGGAACAAAGCTTCTATAGGTAAACAAGTYTGGAACCTTGCTGCGAAAAAGGATAGTCTTTGGCTCCGATGGATTAACCACAAATATATTAAAGAGAGAAATTGGAAAAGAGCTCCTTGCACTACTTCTGCTCCTTGGACTTGGAAGCAGATTTGGAAAGTGAAGGACGAGTTGAAGATGGATTCACTGGAGATGTTTGGAAGGATAGACCACAGGGTTATACTTTGTCCAGTGGGTATTATTGGATTCGTACAAAACATCCAGATGTTGCTTGGTGTTCTTGGGTTTGGAATAGATTAAATATTCCCAAGYATCGGTTCATTTGTTGGTTGATTCTTTGGGAAAGAGTTCGCGTGAGGGCTACTCTCAAGCAATTCAGGATTGTTCAGGATGCTTCTTGCCCTCTAGGTGTGGTTTGGAGGATGAAACTATTCGTCACCTCTTCTTTGAGTGTCAGTTTAGTAAAGCTTGTTATGCTTTGCTATTCTCTGTTGTGGCTAGTCCCATTGTTACTGATGATCGTGGCTCTTGCTTACAGAGCCTTCTGTAGACTAAAGGCAGGTTCCGACGAAATATCTTGTTTGCTTGCTATGTTGGCCTTTTATACATCATTTGGCAACAAAGAAATCAAGTTGTATGGAATCATTGCATTAAGGCTCCTTCGAGGTGTATTCACCAGCTTTTGCATGATGTTAGTATTCGAGTGAAATGTATGCTGCCTAGGAAAGTGACTAGAGTTCAGTTAGATTGGTGTAAGTATTTCCTAGTTTTGTATTTTGTGTTAGGGGGAGTTCTGCTTTGCTTTTGTTTCCCCTTTTGTGTTGTTTGTCCTTTGTAATCAGTTTGGACTTTGTGGCTATTAGCCTTTGTGCTCTGTTTTGTCTTTGAGCTCTTTTCAATAATATTTACCTTTTTACAAAAAAAAAAGTCCAATTTTCGTCTTAAATTTTCTTTCCCATCTAATACCACTCCCCCCAAGTGGTAATGAGTGATAATGAAATTCCTAAAAAATGTGTCTCCGTGGAGAAAAAAACATAACTTTGAGTTAAGATTGTTTTCGATAGAGAAAAAAGTTGTGAGCAACTTCATCTTCATAGTTGATTTTAAAGAGTTTTTCTCTATTTTAAATTAGGAAAATTGTTTGAAAAACTACCTCTTTTTTCCAAAACTTGAAATAACTACCCGATATTTTTTTATAAAATACTACCCGTTTTTGTAAACCATTAGAACAAATCCCTACCTCTTTGGTTCTCAGGAATATGAAGCTGATTTCCGAGCTGTTTTCGGTTTTCCCGCGAGTGGGCCCTCTGTCACTTGAATAAGGTTATTAAAGCTGATTTTACTTCTTTTAATTTTTGTTGAATTGAACTCCAAAAAAAAAATTAATTTCTACTTCTTTCAATTCTCTTGGTTCAAGGCTTCAAAAAAAAAATGCTTTGATCAAATCCTCTTCATTCTTCCCTTAATCTGTCATTTTCTTTTCCACAATATTTGAACAATAATTAAAGCTTTTTAACTCTCTTCTTTCTTCATTGCTATTTGCTATTTATTTTTTTCACTCATTGTATTTCTCATCATTCACAAAAAAATGGCAGTATTTGATTATTCATACTATTACAGAATCAACTAATAAGTAAATCAAAAAAAAAAAGAGAATGACATACCAAAAAATCGTCACAAATTAAACCCAAAATTTTTTTTGAAGAAAAACTGACCTAAATTGGGAAAAAGGACAATTGAGAGAGAAATATTAAGGATAATTGAAAAGGAGAAGAAAACGTGAGGATTTGTGGGCAAAAAAAGGAGAGTACAGAGGACTTCAATTGAGCGAGTTTGCTGATACCAGCGAAAAAATTATTTTTTTTTAAAGTTAATTGAAACAAGAAAACGCTTAATCAATCGTGGTGGTGCTGTGGTCGTCTTCTATATCGACCATTATAAAACTGAGATGATTTTTTCTTCCAAATATTCAACTAACAACCTTGTTATTCTTCTTTCTAAGCCTCCTTTTTTGCGAATAATTTATCTAATCACCTTTTTATCAAGAATGCTCAACTACACATACATACTCATTTACTTGTCAAACTTCTTGTCCCTGAAAAATCTTCTGTTTTCTTCTGGGAAAATTCATCGAGTTGGAATATTCTTCAACCACAAAACCCTGCTTTTTTCCCAAGGGACACTATTCGAGAAGTAGTGTCTTCTATTGCTGGTCCTTGTAACAATTGCTGACGTAATGTTCAGCATACATAATGCGTAACCATCTTGCAAATTTGCCTCGCAACGCTAACTAAGTCCGCCGCTAATTAAGGTGTTTGCGATATGGAGAAATCGCGCCCTAAGATGGATTCGTCTTCTTCGACCACGATTGTGATAAGAGGAATTGAGATTTCTTCAAGTTCTATCAAAGAGATTTAGTAAGGAGATGCTTCAGTCTGGTGAATCGAAAGGTTCGAAGTGTTACTCATAAATCGAATTGAATTGCTACTCGTTGCAAGTGAGGATGGTTTCTTCTTCGATTGAGTAATGAAATCTGATCGTGCTACTCAAATGAGAGTGAGAATTGAGAGGGAGACGAGCCAAGAGATGATCGTGATGGTGGTTTGAGTCCGTAGAGAGGAGGCAGTAGTTGACAAAGCACGGTTACGCGAGGGGCAGCGATGGGTTTGCTGGACTCTTAGGGGAGTAGAATGCCCACATGAAATGGAGATTGGAGGAGAGAGCGATAGATGAAATGAAGGAGTATGAAAGGGGCACCGCAACAAAGAAGATGAAGGAGAGTAAAGTGGATATAATTAGTTTAACAATATCAGGAGGCAATAAACTAATTCATAGGTTTAGAAATGTGGGCTCCTACTGCTCGGGGATACACATGCTTCATTCAACTTGCCTCGAAAACATAAATAGGATATGATTTCTTTAATGGTTTTTAGCAACAAACGGGTAGTTAATTTTAATTAAAAAAAAATCCGGGTAAGTATTCTATAACTTTGGAAAAAAGAGGTAGTTTCCAACAATTTTCCTTTAAATTAACACTAAAAATTCATTATCATTTTAAGAGGTGAATGTGGCTCTTGCTAGTGGATTGTTTAACTAAATCCCAATTACTCAACAACTCTTCTAATAAAAATAACAATAGTACGGCTGAAGACTAATCTATAACATTAGTACTACTAAGTTGTGTCATAAAACGTTCCTCACTCTGTTAATATAATAGGCTAATCATCTTCACTATTTTAGTTGTAGGAAACCTTAGACACCAATATATCTAAGTCCTAAATTCACACGGTACTTTTAATAATGGAGGTTTACAAAAAGTTCCTCACTGTCACTGGAGTGCATTAAGAACAAACCCATCTCCGAACATTTATCGCTACGAAGAACGTCTCAGACGATTTACATTGGTCTAGGTCACTGACAGACAAAGAGTAACCCGTTACTTGCGTTGGAGCCCAACAAACCTCAAAGGAAATATATGGGAATCTGTAATTCCTTAAAATAATGAAAACCTGTTTCCACCCCTATTGTATTTGGGCCATAATGTGTGTGAATAAGCAGAGCATTTGGGTATATATACAGTCACTTTTACTAAACAATGCAAGAGTTAGATACGAAATTATGATGGATGCTCGACAACTTTGGCAAGTCAGTCTTAGAGCAATCTATAACTTATTGGGGAAGAGAATTGTACGACAGAAGGTGGTGAAAATGGTCGTTTCCGCTGCGTTTCGGGAGTGGCCGAAGCTTTGAGAGGGTTGAAGCGTTGTCATGCTGTGAATGTAGGTCTCACAAGTCACAACGCTGTACTTAAAGTAGGGTCAAGAAAGAGGGTGTTCTAAGAAGTTATGTGATCTTGAAGGTAAAACTATTGACGTGCCTATTTTTAGCTGTTGGTCTACTGTATCTTTTAAATGTTTGACAAAATGATATTTTAGATTTAGATTTAACGGTATGCATGTTGTGAATGTTCCAAAGCTTGTTTTCCAATCTTACAGTAAAGGGATTTTTCTAAGCTATGTCCCTCAATTAATTGAGTTTCTAAGCCTATTATCTACTCATACCTTTTCAAATTTCTATGTTATTATGGCCCTCAACTAACTATATATCAATAATGAATGTTATCCACCTTGGAAGTTTTACGTTATGTAATGTTAACTATAAATTTTATAAAAACGAGAAGTGGAGAGTAGTGCAGTGGCACTCATCTCTGAATCCCAAGGCCGAGCCCCGTGTTCGACTCTCACCCCCCAACACTTGTTGGGGATTTATCCCCCCCCCCCCTCCCCCCTTATGCACAGTTCCTGAAATAGGATCTATGCAGGGTCCACTCATCAGTCTTACCATGTAAAAATATTTTAATAAAAACATGATAAAGATGTAAGGAAATGGTATGACAAACAAAATCTAGCCACATTCCTTTTAAAAAATAAACTCTAGCCGCCACTACCTAATAATCAAAATTTAAGCCACGAATTCACACTCTCGTTTAACTTTTAAACACGTACTTAGGATACATTTTAGTGTTGATAAACAGTAGAGGGGTGTACGGGCAACKCGGGAGACTTTTAACTCTACTGGTCCAAGGGGGATTGATTGCCCACGGGTACCCCGCATGTACAGGCTCAGTGAGACTTGCTTTGCTAGAATTAAAGTCTTACTAATGTGCATATKTTGAGCACATATGCCTAGAGTTGTGTGAATTATACTCGAAACACGAGTGGAGAAAGTCACCACCGCACTCTTTTCTAGAGTTGTGGATGTCGTTTTAAGGCTTGCAAGTCATAATGTAAGGCGAAGGACTCCATATATAGTCGGTCATACACCAAAAGTCATGGATTAGGGGACAACGGTATGTGTGAAGTAGTGCACTATCACCTCCCTTCCCGCATCCAGCGGCCTCTACTCGATCATTCGCGAGTCTATTGTCAAAACGACAACATCAAAAATATTTCCGTTTTAACAATAAGTGTGCATTAAATTTACTAGGCTGGTTGTTTAAAAAAATTATATGCAAATAGGACTAATTAGTTTGTGGTGATTTTTGCTTAATTCTATATTCCTGGAAGCTAATGTCGATTGTCTATTGTTTATCTTATTAGACGTGAAAAACATGAAATTATAGGTCATGTTTAAGGAATAATAATGGTGATGTCAAGCATGTAAGAACACATACAAGAGTTTGAAAGCTTGCCGAAGATTGTTTATAATTTGTATCAAATAGTCATAAGTTTAAATTACATGCAAATTAACATAGAAAAGTCTAATTTCTAATCAAGCATGCAATAAGGGGTAAGAATTGAGACTTTGGCCTCAAACCTACCTTGCAACATAACGCTTTGGATCACGAGACAATGCTTGGGGCCTTGAACAACCCGTACGAGCCGAAACGAACCCTAATCGAACAAGGAACCTGAATTAAACTCGAATATGAATGTTTGAATGAATGTGAAAATGTGTTTGTATTTGTGATTGATGTGTGTTTAATTGTGTTTGAGAGAGTATTTGAAAGTGAAAAACTCCATAACTTCGTTGTATGAATTTTGTGTGTGAAATGGGAAAGTCGAGGTTCTTAGTTCTAGGCTAAGTTCACACAAGAACACATTCAAGGAACGTTTGGACATCTTGCCTCAGTATATCRTATTAATCGGTATGGACTCCCTCTGTCTATCGTATTTGATAATGGTCCTCAATTTGATACTAACGAGTTGACTAATTGAATTGGTTAGCTCAACAACGAACGACTGGACATTTTGCCTCAGTCTCTCACCCCCCAAGCCAATGATCAAGTCGAAGCTTTCAATAAGATCATTTGCAATGGCACAAAAAAGAAGTTGGATGACGCAAAAGGTCTCTGGGTAGAGGAGTTGTACAATGTKCTCTGGTCTATACAAACAACGGCTAAGAATTTCACCGGAGAAACTAAAAGTTCAAGTGACACTCAAGACGGGGGGTGAATTGAGTGTTGTCCGAGAGTTGTAAACTTTTCGATTGGTTATAAGAACAGTTATGGAATAGTTCTCAAGTAGCGTAAACAAAAGAACAATAAATCAATAACACAAGGATTTAACGAGGTTCGACTTCTAATAAGTTTACGTCCTCCACTCATTTACTCTTTTATTAATCAACTCAGAATAACAAAAGAAGTACACTCAATCACTTATGCACCTATGCACAAGATGATTCCCCAACACCCACCTATGGATGTTCGACCCAATCACTAACTATGGTTATTCAAATGAAGTTAATCCTCGATCAACTTCCCCTCCAAACTAAACTCACATATTGCTCAATTACAATGAATTTTCTCTCAAAAGCAAACTGCCTAATACGCCTACGATGAGAGTAGTTTAAGATCTATGTGGTATTAAGGTTTATGCTAGGTTTGAGAGCTTGAGAGATTGAATTCTTTTGCTTAGAGTTATCTAAAAATGTGCGTGCAAAAGCTTAGTGTTTGTATGCTAGCAGAACTACTTAAGTAAGCCTTTGGTAGGTGTGTGTTATGTAATATTATGAGAGTATAATTTCCTTGGAAACATGGTAAATATTCCAAGGAAAATATACTCACTGATTTTATTTGATCACAAATAAAAACAGTATAATATCATATATCATATTTACCATACTTCAGAAATTTTGTTAGCACAATAAACCATGCATSCGTGTATTTTGAAAACCAATTTTGCGCAGAAAGAAAACTTTCCTAAAATACGAATGCATGAAGTAAACTCTAGAGGACTAGTTCAGATCTGTTCCCAGACTGTTCCAATCAACCAAATTTACTTGTAGTTGTGCATGACAAGTAATCGAGGTTTGTTGTCATCCACAACTAGCTCAGCTCTCTAGTTTCAAACCATTATAGTGCATCAATACCTTTATAACACTTACATTTTTTTGACCCTATGTTTTCATGATGACATAATAAACCAAAGAAGGCAAACATTTTCTTGTTTTCTAAGTGTGTTAAGGTATTGATTAATTTTGGAGAAATTGTTGAAGGAGTATTCGACAAGTGCAAAGAATCATGTCAGACAAACAAGGAAGCAACACTAGAGTGTTGCAGATCAATCAAGTAGCATAAGTTTGTTATTAATTTGATTTGTTAAAGAAACTTGGGAATGGAACAAGGTTCAATATGAAAGGAACTAGTAACTAGGTTCAATATGATAATATAATAACTAGGTTTGGAACTAGTTCCTATACAAATGGAACTAGGTCCAATTAAAAGGAACGAGTTCCTATACAAATAGAACTAGGTCCAATAAAATGGAACGAGTTCCTATACAAATGGAACTAGCTCCAGTTAAATGGAACGAGTTCCTATACAAATGGAACTAGGTCTAATTAAATGGAACGAGTTCCTATTCAAATGGGACTAGGTCCAATTAAATAGAACGAGTTCCTATTCAAATGGAACTAGGTCCAATTAAATGGAATGCGTTCCTATTTAAATGGAACTAGGTCCAATCAAATGGAACTAGTTCCAATACAAAAGGAACTAGGTCCAATATAAACGAACTAGGTTATATTATTATATCTCCACTCCACGTAATAAGTATTTAATTTGAGAGATATAAAATTAATTAGTTAAGATAAAATTTGTTGATGAGTTTAAATACAATTTTATCTTTACAAAAGATTTTATCAAATGATATTTATATATCAAAGTTTAATAAATGTTTTTGAAAATATCTTAAAATAAATTAAATACCCACTTTCTATCTACTAGCCATAGACGTGGGAAGTGGATAGAAGTTGGACATAGTCGATTGATTTCAGGAACAATGTAACGGTGGTTAGTGGAATCATGGGTTAAGTTCAKGAACACTGTAAYGGTGTTTATAATTAACTATGACTTTATTGTATATCTTGATTTTTCAAGGTAGATATATGTTTTAAAATTTATTCTGATGTATTCATTGATGATTAACATCACTTACTCGGAAGATTTTATTTTATTACAATATATAATTAATTCTAACAACTTTTGTGTAGCATTTTTGTTAGTAACTTTTTTTCTTGTTTAATTTTTCATAGATTTATACGTAACATCAAATAATGAGAACTTGGAAAAATAAATAAATGAAACACTTCAAATTGATTATGAAATTAAAATACCATATTATAGCATTTTTTTAAAAAATAGAAAATAATATTTTTCCTATGAAATATAAACAATTTATTATAATTTACATAAAAAATATAGAAGAGAAATGTTTTTATTTATTTATTGTATTTTTTTTTTGGAAAAAAAGGGATAAATAAGGAAAGGGGGTTTTGGAGGGAATTGTTGTGGGGCTTTATTTTTGGAGGGAGAGATATTGGGAGGGATATGGGGTGGTCAATCCATCTTGCATGTACCTGGTCCACAATAAACTTATTGTGGACCGAAAAAAACACGTGACTTTCAACGAACCAATAAGCAAACCTAACGATAATAACATAATACCGAACACTTTCTCATTCACTCTTTCTTCCTCTCAAATAAATCAAAATTTTCTCTCTCTAAAATCATTGTACATTTTTACCTTTCGATTAATTGAAATCAAAATAATGAATGATTCATCATTAATTTTAGAAATAAAGCTGAATAAATGTATATAAACAGATACATTGATCGAAATAATCGAAGAAAAAGATCAAGAATATCGAACTTCTAGAATCGAAGAAGTACATACAAATCGAAACTCATTGCAAATAGATTTGAATACTTCTGCTACTGAACAAGGTAGATTACTTCACTTTTCTTATTTATTCTTCAATTTATAATTTATCGAAATCGATTTATAATATACATTATAAAATATACAATAATTGTATATAAAATAAACAGAATCGAATTAGTAGAAGATCAGGTGCATTTTCAATTTCAAAAACAGCTACAAATGCAATTAAATCAAGACAACTCCAACAACTCTTCAACGAATCAAGGTAATTAGAATGCAACTCTTCAGCAACATTTTGAATCTCTGTTTTTATAACATAATACAATTGTGTTAATTATAATGCTATTTTTGATATATATATATATATACTACCACCGTCTCGCAATTCTCGCAACACTTGAATATTTTAACTCTCACAAATAACAGCAAGAGTTGCAAGAATTACGAGACGGAGGGAGTATATAAAATAATTTTGATAGATCGTACAACATATGAATAACTTAATACTAATGTCATATTACAATTTATATTGTATGATTCTATTTTTTACATTATAATATACTTTCATGTAATATTATGTCATTCTACTAGGATATAATGTACTTTGTTACTTTACGACTAATGTGCATAACATTTGTTATTATGTTATTTACAACTTTATTATATCNTTTTAATAAAAAAAATCCGGGTAGTTATTTCTAAACTTTTGGAAAAAAGAGGTAGTTTCCAACAAATTTTCCTTTAAATTACACTAAAATTTCATTATCATTTTAAGAGGTGAATGTGCTCTTTGCTAGTGGATGGTTTTACCTAATCCAATACCATACAACTCCTTCTATAAAATAAATAGTACGGCTGAAGATATTATAATAGATCTTATTGTGTCATAWAGTTCCTACTTCTTATATAATGGCATCATCTTCACTATTTAGTTGAGGAAAACCTTAGACACAAAATATATCTAAGTCCAAATTCACGGTATTAATAATGGAGGTTTACAAAAAGGTTCCTCATCACTGGTTGGATGAAATCACCCTCCGAACATTTACGATTGAAGACGTCGACGATTTAATGGTCTAGGCTACTGACGACAAAGTAACCCGTTACTTGCGTTGGAGCCCCTACACCTCAAAGGAATAAGGGATTGAATTCCTAAAAAATAATGTGATTCCTCACCCTTATTGTAGGGCCATATGTGTGAAAAGCAGAGCAATTGGGAGTATAACAGTCACTCTAAACAATGAAGAGTTAGATAAATGTAGGGCTGAACTTGGGTATGTCTTGGCATCTAATTATTGGGGTAAGAGAATTGCGACAAAGGTGGTGAAAATGGTCGTTTCCGCTGCGTTTCGGGAGTGGCCGAAGCTTGAGAGGGTTGAAGCGTTGGTTCATGCTGAGAATGTGGTCTCACAAGTCACAACGTGTACTTGAGAAAGTAGGGTTCAAGAAAGAGGGTGTTCTAAGGAAGTATGTGATCTTGAAGGGTAAAACTATTGACGTTGCTATTTTTAGCTTGTTGTCTACTGATCTTTTAAATGTTTGACAAAATGATATTTTAGATTTAGATTTAACGGTATGCATGTTGTGAATGTTCCAATAGCTTTTTTCAATCTTACAGTAAAGGGATTTTCTAAGCTATGTCCCTCAATTAATTGAGTTTCTAAGCCTATTATCTACTCATACCTTTTCAAATTTCTATGTTATTATGGCCCTCAACTAACTATATATCAATAATGAATGTTATCCACCTTGGAAGTTTTACGTTATGTAATGTTAACTATAAATTTTATAAAAACGAGAAGTGGAGAGTAGTGCAGTGGCACTCATCTCTGAATCCCAAGGCCGAGCCCCGTGTTCGACTCTCACCCCCCAAC